>OMNZ01108224.1:5011-20426 GCA_900303255.1 Lesueurigobius sanzi
CATCATCCAGGGTGATGATCTGCTCAGCAAGGGTGTCCCTCAGTTTTTGGGGGCCTAATATAATTACCTCTGTTTTATCAGGGTTAAGGAGAAGGTAGTTAACCGTCATCCAGTTCTTAATGTCTTTTACACAAGCACTAAGCCGATTAATTTGATCCGTTTGACCAGGTTTCATTGATAAGTATTGTATAAGTACTGAATTCACCTGAATGAGTGAACTGGGCACATGTATTATCTTTATTATGTTTATTAGTTTATTTGACAGGGACAATGTACAAAAACATTCAATTAAAGATGATTTACACCAGATTATAGCTGAAGCTATAGTTTCCATCTACAGTCCCTGAGCAGGTGAGAAATACAATATAATGTATGCAATATTTCAAATACACACACTACAAACAACCACTTTAACACTATACAATGCTTCAATAAAATGTCACTAAGACCAATAGTACAATTACAATTCTCAATGCTGACACTGCAGCTTTTCTAAGCATTTCTTAACATTATGGGAGAAATTCTTCAGTCGGAGGAAAGTTTCAGACTCTGTGGGAGTTTATTTGATTCTTTGATTTGTTGGGTAGATTCACTCTCAATTTTGCATTTTGTAATATTTAATTTATGGTTTTATTTCATTAAAAATAAAATGTTAATATAAATGATACCAAATGGTTGAGGTGGCTGTGCCTAACAGCTTTTACCAAGAACTGACATCTGAAGCATTTGGTCACGCGTGTTTTCATAAAATGATTGCATCATTATTAAGTGGCTGGTGTTGGAATAAGTGAGACAGATTCAGTCAGGCCTTATGTCACATAATATGCCCAAAACTAAGTTTATCTTTTAACATTTTCTTTAAAGCAGCTCCATCATGTTTTCATTTTCAACTTCCTGTTTCTTCTCACTTTGGATGCTCAATATGGCACTATGTAGAGCGCCCCCCAGTGGATTTCTTTGGCATAGTGTACACTAACCAAATGGTAGAGATGGCTGAATAAGGTTAATTTGATCTAGACCTTCTCTGCAAGGCAAGGAGTAAAGTGAGCTCTACCAAATGGTTGAGCAGGGTGTTAAAGGCTTTATGTATCCATAGGCCCTGGGGATTACCCAGGATTGTAGGCCCCTCTCAGGTACTTTGTACCTCTGAATTATAGGAACATATTTGTACCTTAGCTGAAAGATAGCTGAAGATTCAAACAGCAGTGACTGCTCTGTGATTGGATAATAGTGTATCACATGCACTGCTACTGGTACAATTTTGTACATTTGCTCTGAGCAGTGATTTTGTACCTCTAGAATTAAATAAAGGTCCACAAAAATCACCTTAAGGACCGCATCTGTACTTGCAGGGTACTTTCCTAATAAAAGTACCTTCATGGGTACAACATTAAAACTTTATTTTTCTGTGTGTATCGACTGAGCTTTTTGTTTATTTCTTTCAAATTTCATAACTTCTGACAGGAATGGGCTAGAGACTTACTTTTTTGTTTTTTTCCTTAATTCTGATAGGCCCTTGCCTATGGTAGGCCCCTGGGCTCCAGCCCCTGCTAGCCCGTTGGATAAGGCGGCTCTGTGTAGGGTGAAATCAGGTAAAGTGGAACACTTTTTGGTGAACTATCTGGGAAACATCAAGCATTTTTTCAGTTTAAACAAGAAAATAACATATTAAGAATGAAAAAAATCCCTCAAATGTACCTGTTCAGATAAAGTAGGACATTATACGATGCAGTAACAACAGCTGTGCGTGAGCACTGTGATGAACAAGGAAACACGGGGACGGCTGACACAGCGGCCCCTACATCTCCTTCTATAACGCATGGCCATCTCCATATTGATCCTTTTTATAGATCTCACGACTCTGCCTTTGCTATCTTGTCTTATGTTGACATTATATTGAATTTCAGCGTGTGATAATGTGCTCTTTCTGGCTTTTATAACAACAAATGTCATCCATTTCAAACCATTATTCCCTGAATTAGTCAATAACATGATACTTGGGTCATTTGTCACAGAGGACACACTGTCCTGCTCTTGTCTTTTAGGAGCAGTGCGGGTCCCAAAGGAGGCCTGTCCCACGCAGCAGCAGCCCATTTACAGGTGAAGGCAATCTGCTGATAAAAATGAAAGAAAAACAAAGCCCTTTGGCGAAACCTTATCTTTACGCGCACTCCTGGACTCTGCTGGATTAACATCATGGAAAATGCACATTAAACTATATTTAGCCCTTTTACACTGTGCAATGCCATTACTATTGATCTAGATTTAGTCTGACTGTATCCAACTACATTTACAGGACCATATAATATTATGTAAATGTGGGATTCTGCTGTTATTCTGAACAATTGTATTTTTCTACTAATTTGTAAGATGTTTATGACCTACAGACTGGATTAGACAGGGCAGTATAGTGTGAAAAGGGAGGAAGAGAGACATACACCTAAACATACAGTATATCATCTGGGAGTTGTGCTTTGTGCTGCAACTTTAAAGACTTTTCTACACGTACTTGCTAAGTTACATTTTAAGATTTATTCATTTTTTGTTCTGAACACATTGAAGAGAGTCTGCAAATATTAAAAACATTGTAGTGTGGTATTGAGTATGAGATCTTTTTTTTTTAGTTGGTCTAATGTCTATAGGTTTGGTAATTCCTTGATCCTGACTCTGACACAATACTGAATGTAACTTGATGTCCCTAACACAGACAGAAGCTTCACAAACCAAATGAACACGTGTTGGTTGTAAATCCAGGGCAGAATAGTATAATCTCTTGTTACGCCAAAGCAGAACGGCCTTCTGCTGATGAGACTTGATAAACCAAACATAAAACTCGTCCAGGGACATATTAGAGATATATTATACATACAGATATAGGCCACAGGTATACACTGCTCTGCTAATCAGCCGTGATCAGTCGGGCTGGAAACTTCATGATTCAATACAATACACTATAGATAGGTCACAGTGACCTCAGCATATGCCAATACTGCAATAAATGATAACATGCACATAATAACCTATGATATATCACTATTAGAAGAAGAAGAGCTTTATTTATATAGCGCCTTTCACAGACAGAGTCACAAAGCGCTTTACATGAGATGATTAACATTGACTCCAGTGGTAACCAGCTGCCCCTTGGGGCAGACCGACAGAGGTGTGGCTGCACACATCATGCGCCAACGGACCCTCCGATCGCCACATTCACTCACCCAGACATCATTCATCCTTGCCAATTGTACATGTTTTTGGTGGTAGGGGAAACCGGAGCACCCGGAGGAAACCTACGCAGACACGAGGAGAACATGCAAACTCCACACAGAAAGGCCCGGGACCCGGGACCGAACCCGGGACCTTCTAGCTGTGAAGTGTAAGCGCTAACCACTGCACTACCATGCTGCCCTTAAAAGAAACATATGCATTTTATATTGTTAAAGAACTATTATGCTCCATATTTTTATGATTTTCATTTGTTTTGAATGTAAATAAATGATCCCCGACTTAAGCTGGCCACACACTAGAGGATTTTTAACCAGATTTTTAATCTGAGGAGGCGTGGCTCAATAAAAACTTTCTCTCATGGCATGATCTGTGCTGGGACTCCTCATGTGTGTGTGTGTGTGTGTGTGTGTGTGTGTGTGTGTGTGTGTGTGTATGTGTGTATGTGTGTGTATGTGTGTCCTCATGTCTGTCCTTAAGTATGTGTGGCCTTTGCACAGATATTTAGTCTCAAAAGATTTAAAATCCTCTAGTGTGTGGCCACCTTTACTCAAAATGGGCCTTAGATCCTCTGGTGTCAGGAGCAGATCACTTCATTTACATTTAAATACACAAAAAACAACAGTCCTGTTTCCAACAAATTAACCATTAAAGTAAATAAGTGAATCGTATTTAAAATGATATGCAGTTTTACTAAAAGTAATGTATTATTACAAGTTCCATCTACGCTCCAAACTGACCTTTATAGCTGTGGTTCCCAAAGTGGGGGTTGGGACCCCCCATGAGGTCGCGTGGCCATGAGCTGTCCCAAGATAAAAAATAATGTTCCACTACAAAAATAAAAATAAAGTCAGGTATAGTGCCTTTAACTTAATATATAAGACTTAATATATAAGACTAATCAAAAGTATAGCCCAACAAAAGTATAGCCCAACATGTGGTTATTCCAAATTACTTGATAAAATATGTTTTGAAAATAGCTATATCTTATCATATTCAATCAATCTATCTATTTGTTTTACTCATAAAGCAAGAATGTCACACAAAGCACCTAACAGCTCACAATCCCCTTCACCCACCCAACCCCCTGATAACAAGAATCATTCCCCTTCACCCATCCAACCCCCTGATAACAAGAATCATTCCCCTTCACCCACACAACCCCCTGATAACAAGAATCATTCCCCTTCACCCACACAACCCCCTGATAACAAGAATCATTCCCCTTCACCCACACAACCCCCTGATAACAATAATCATTCCCCTTCACCCATCCAACCCCTGGAGCCCTAATGTCTATGGTAGATCATTCCCCAGTTGCTCGATGCCTGACGTCCATAAAGTCACTTCTGACAATAACAGAAGTGACTCGTGCTGTGGTCCCACGTGTTTTTTAAGCTTTGTTAACCTTAACTGCAGAATCAGAAAGCCTTTTATCCCACAGAGCCACAGAGAGCAAACATTTTTACCAGCACATTATAATTTCACAGTGGCCAAATATGGGCGTCGTGTACGAGAGGCGTAGCGTCATCATCATGTGTAACGAGCGCCGTTTCACACGGTCAACATTGACTGTGAGCGGGCTGCCGTAAAAGTGAAAGTCAATGGGCCATCAGCGCAGGTAAACACGTGTACTGTGTGTACTGTGTGTACTGGGGACGGGACAAGGCGGTACTTTACAAGATTTTTTACAAGAGAGTGGGGAAAGGCGGCGTGAGCGCGGGAGCACCCGGTGAGGATGTTTGTGCGTACTTTGCGACACATTATCTCGTAAAATGTGGAGTGGCGTAAGTTTGGGCTTCCCCCTTTCGATTGTGCTAATCTATCTGTCATCTAGTCAACTTATTTACAGAAGTCAGTGGTGCCCAAAGTGGACTTCAGGCCTGTCACAATCACACATTTACAAGAGGGATAAATGATGACGTCAGGCGAATATAGGGGGGAAATCCATCCATTGTGTAGGTTTTGTTGCTGAAAATATTGGCAATTTTGGAAAATTTGAACACAATTGTTACTATTTTTGTTATATGAAAACATGAAGGGATTATTACTTGCTGCTCGAGTCCTGACTAGAACCAGGAAATACGACCATATTAGTCCAGTGCTCAGATCTCTGCACTGGCTTCCTGTCGCTCAGAGAATAGACTTTAAAATAGCTCTGTGTCTTCATGGTCTAGCACCAAAGTACATCTCTGACATGTTAGTGCCGTATGAACCATCTCGGGCTCTGAGAACCTCAGGGAGTGGTCTCCTGCTGGTTCCCAGAGTCAGGACTAAACATGGTGAGGCTGCGTTTCAGTTTTATGCAGCAAAAATCTGGAACAGTCTGCCAGAAGGTGTGAGACAGGCCTCAACTTTGACAATGTTTAAATCTAGGCTGAAAACGGTTCTTTTTAACTGTGCATATGTCAACTGAAAGTATTTTATCTGCCTCTTCACTTTTAATGTCACTTTTAATGTAATTAGTCAATGATTATATTTGTTTTATTGATTGATTTTATCTGCTTTCTTGTATTTTTATGAAATTGTGAAGCACTTTGAATTGCCTTGTGTATGAATTGTGCTCTACAAATAAATTTGCCTTGCCTTGCCTTACTTCCGGCACCGAGGCACGTGCGTGTACAGACGAGCTGGTGGGCGGGACTATGATGCTCCATTACTGACATGAAAATGAGAAAGAAATGTATTGCAAGTTTGCTGGTATTTTATGTTTTCATATAAGAAAAAAAAATAATTGTGTTCAAATTTTGCAAAATTGCCAATATTTTCAGCAACAAAATCTACATATGGTTTTATTTTGCTGACACAGTTGTGCTCAAAAGTTTACATTCCCTGGCAGAATGCATTTCATAGAATATGAATGATAACACAAAAGCCTTTATTTCACTCATGGTTAGTGGTTAGTAGTAGATCATTTATTGTCCTCGTGAGGAAATTTGTTTACAGTGACAAAAACGCATACAGAGGATATAGGAGACAAAAGGGTTAAAAAATATATATGAATTTATTTTATAGTTATTTAAAAAAAAACTTGAAAACCCCTCCCGTGTCCAAAAACCCAAAGTATAAACAGAAAGGTGGACCTGGTGAACCGGCCGAAAGGAACAAAAAGATGTTCAAAGACAGACAGACAGAGACATAAAAAACATCCATAAAACCAACATACTACACACAAGTCCATACTCTCATCCCATGAATATATAAACAAGATTTTAAAGAAGGTCAGCTGTAGTTAGGATCAGGTCTTTGTGGACTTGCATGCAGCAGCAGCAACAAACAAACAAACAAACAAAACACACAACACTACTCACTGCCTGGTGCCACAGTGCAGCGCCATTGTCCATAAACCTTTTCAACTAGAAACTAGCCAAATGTCCCTCACCAAAAGTTTACATATTGTGCATCTTGAAACCAACACATTTTTTCAGTCCAATTTTGTCAGAGAGTCCTGTATTTCAGCTGAAGTAAGTTTTTCTTTGCTGCTGAACAATTTTCCTGGCAGTTGTTGGAGGTCATGTAAACGTTAGATCGGGGACATTTGAGTAGTTTCTGTTTCGTTATGATTTCAAAAGAGTAAACTCAGTTCTTTGGTAATAAATCATCATTGATATTCTATGAAAAATGGCCAAAAGATCAAAAGTAAACTTAAAAGGGTATGTAAACTTTTGAGCACAACTGTAGTGGTTACATAAGATTCGTTCAGAGAGGATTTAGAATATCTTGTTAAGTTCAGACCCTGTTGCCCTCACTGTTCCTGCATTGAACAAGACTGGAAAGTTTGGAGTCTGTAGGAGCTACTAAAGTACTGTAGATGGAGAAGCGTTGAATATTTGCACTCCTTATTGTAAAGATTAGGACATTTATTTATTTCCAGGTGAAAGTTGACACTGGTAAACTCATCTAGAATCTGAAAACATGAACAATAGAGTATTCCCCAGTGTGTGGCCATGTGTAATTTGCCCTAATAATAAAACAGTGTTGCAGCGTGACCGAGCGAGGGGCCGGCGGAGACCGTGGGAGGAGTCAGCCCGCTCTGATGAGGAACAGGACTATATATAAAGTATCCAGTGGGCTGCTGCTGCCTGACAAGACTCCCCCCCCCTCACCCTGACCGGTCCACGATGCGAGTGTCCGTGCTGCTCCTGGCTGTGGCCCTGTGCTCCGTGGAGGTGCGCTCCGAGGTGAAGGCAGTCAAGCTGTGCGGCAGAGAGTTCCTGAGGGCCGTGGTCTACACCTGCGGAGGCTCGCGCTGGAGACGGGACGGTGAGGGGGACCGTGCACGATTGTTTTTATATGGTGGGAGTTTGGGAGATGTTGGGAGGCTTTTGTCATAGAGCAGAGAGGTTCTCAACGGGTGTAGCAGTGTTTTTGTGTGAGATGATGGTGGTTTGGGGCACTGGTTCTCAACTGGTTTGGTGTCAGGACCCACCATCTATCTACCATAACACAAACAGGAATTTAATTTAGTATATACATTATGTTATGTACTGTATTTCCCCACAAATTATAGTTGAAAATGCATGAAATAAACCTATAAATCTAAAATTAAGACAGGGTTTATACAGGTAGCTGCAAGTCAAATGTAATGCTTTTTAATGCCCAAATACTACATTTTTTATGCTACAAACGACACAAATCAGAACATATTTAGTATAAATTTTCCATACACAATAGAAAATTTGATGCAACGGAAACTTTTGACCAGAAATACAATATGATTTCTGCCGGAACTCCAGTCCAGACCCTCATTCTTTTTTTTATGCAATTACAAGATATCCCACCCGTGAGCCACCTCAGCCTCCTTCAAAAAAGGGCACAGAAAAAAACAAAGAAAAGGCAGGAATAAAGAAGAATAAATAAATAAATACATACAATAAACATGTTGGAATTGATGCAGAGTGGTACTGTTGGTTTGAAGAGTCAGCTGAGCCAGAGCAAGGTGGCTTACATGATGATGTTTTTAAATGCTCAATGAAGTTAGCCATTCGAGTTTTACTTTTTCATTTCCATTTCTCTTTGCCAACATTATTTCGTACGATATTGATTTTGTGAATGAGCCCGGCCATTCTTTCACATTTTCCAACTTTTAAGACGAGTCTCAACATTGATACTATTGAATAACTTTAGTATTTTGAATTTCACCTTGCTTAACCCACTGACCAAACTTCGATGGCACCACAGCGTTAACCTTGGTGATCTTGGCTGGGTAGTTTGGAGGACCTTCTCCAGGTAGAAGAAGAAGAAGAAGAAGAAGAAGAGCTTATTTATATATTTATAGGTAGCACATAGGGCCCCGTCCCACAGAGGGTGCAGGACTGGGCAATCCCACAGTGCTTGGAGTATTGTCCCACGTCGCCAACATTTATCATCCTCATACAACCCTATCTGATGTAGTTTGGGATGAGGTGTAATATATCCTGTTCAGTATCTTAAATAGAATACCTCTAACTTTGGACTCCGTACCTTATGTGTTTGGGAGCTCTGTGATGAACAGAACTGAAATAAATGACCATCAAAAACTCATGAAAAGTCACGATCTGCACTTCCATCAGCCCACTTGCTTGGTCCTGGTCCTAACCAGGCCAAGCAGGTACTTAGCCTGGCCAGCCACTCCTGATGTCTTTCAAGTCTTTGTAAAGAATAGGAAAAGTGTGTAGATTGGAAGGCCCGGCTAGCAGGTACGTTTTTATAAAGATAGAAGTATACAGCACACAGCAAAGACATATTCATGGACCAGACTCTACAAAGTAATGGAAACAAATCCACGCCGAGTAGAGTAGAGCTGAATAAGGCAGGGTAAAGTAGGGTTGGGTAGTTGGAAACAAGCCATATGTCAGACCAAGTGAAGCAGGGATCGATGGACATCAAATTTAAACCAAGCAGGTTATGATCCACAAAGTAAGCTCCAGAAAGCATCGCAACTGTGGACACCACAGCCAAAGTCAGCGTCTATCTGCACCTGCATACACCCCCTAAAATACTCGTTCACGCAACCACTAGACTCAACTCTGGCAATGTTTAAAGGCTGAAAACAGTTCTTTTTAACTGTGCATATGTCACTGAAATTATTTTATCTGCACTCTTCGCTTTTAATGTGTTTAATTAATGATTATATTTGTTTTATTGATTTATTTTATCTGCTCTCTCGATTGTGAAGCACTTTGAATTGCCTTGTGTATGAATTGTGCTCTACAAATGAATTTGCCTTGCCTTGCCTAGACACTCTCCTCAAAACAATATAACAATATATCACCAAACGGCGCGTGTTTCATAAAACACACAATATCTCCGTGTCTAGAAAAGAAATTGTAATTTTGATGAAAACCAGCCACTGTTCATCTTGGGATTTCTCAGGAACCGAAGCACGTAAAAATAAACGGTTTCCACTCACTGAGAGCTTAGAGTCTCCCGTTTCAAAAGAGCCATAGCGTGTGTCCACAGCTATAACATAGAATGCGCTGTGGTGCTACAAAATCATCAAACATGGCGTGGTTTGCTGGGAGTCGACGGCTAAACTCCAAAAGCAGCGTGGCACTCAATGTGTTAATTACAATTCTTTTCCACATATCAAGACTAGGTCGCTCTGCCATATTAGTCTGAGTCGTTTAGATTCCCAGCTGCTTTGCACAGTAACTTATAACATAGGGAAGCGTTCACAGTGTGGCGCACAGAAAGGATTTCCTCGACTACATTTGACCCATTGTTTTGTTTTGCGGTGCAGGCTTTTGTTACACAGGTTTTTTTTTTTAATCTAGACCCTCATTCTTGTATTTTTGATAAACTTATGCTGTCAAATTAATTGAGCAATGTCATTATTTTCCAAGAACGTTTGATTTAGGTTCATGTTTGAAAAGTGTGTCCCAGGAAAGGCTCGTGACCCCCTTTTTTCTTATCAATTCCATTTTTTTTACTTTATAGTTAATGTTACCGTATTTTTTGGACTATAAGTCGCTCCGGAGTATATGTCGCACCAGCCAAAAAATGCGTAATGAAGAAGAAAATAACATATAGAAGTCTCACTGGACAAGTCGCAGGTTTTGGGGGAAATTTATTTTACAAAATCCGAAACCAAGAACAGACATTTCATCTTGAAAGGCAATTTATAATAATAACAATAGAACAGAGAACAACAGGCTGCATAGGTGTATGATATGCTAACGTAGTGCATTGATGGTTATTCAGCTACACGAAGCATAAACAATGAACTGAATAGGGGTCTGGTATGTTAACGTAACATATTAATTAATACATAAGTCACACCTGAGTATAAGTCGCAGGACCAGCCAAACTATGAAAAAAGTGCGACTTATAGTCCGGAAAATACGGTAATTATTTATGTTCAGACAAGACGCACACAAAATTAGACCACAGAGGACCGCCATAGTCTGACTGGACCCACCATCGATCTATAAAGCCACGCCAAACGAAATCAGGTACAGGCCCTTTTAAATTGGACTTAAGGTTGAACCAGAACTAAACCAAGACTTAACCAAACTAAAATCCACTAACTAGCCACACAGCAGCAGGAGAAGGACCAAAGAAAGAAAGTCACTGAAGCCACACTGCAAAAAAAATGATATCTTGATGAGCTAAAGTCACTGCCATTCAGAATATTTGACTTTTGTAGTAAAAACATCTGCCAATAAGAAGTAAAATGAGTTTTATTATCAAATCTTTCAGTTCAAGAACAAATGTATTACTCATTTTAGATGCAAAAAGGCCTATTCCACTGGCAGATAAATTGACTTACTCACTCAACTCAAGGCCAAACATGCATATTCTCGGGTTAGTCTTTCCAGTGCGGAAACGAGGCGCTTTTTCAACAGTTATTTGGCAACATTACGAGCAGCAGCAGCGTCCCCCAGAATCAGATCTTTGCAGCCGTTGATGCGCTTACATTCGACCGGCAGCGCGAGCGGAGACAGCTGCACATTTACAGCGGTGCGGAGGAGCCCACGTACAGTATCAGGATGAATCTCTCTCTCTCTCTCCCTCCTACGGCACAAAACCATGTTAGCGTGTTCAGGTGCAATCATTACTCAGAGCAGTGGCACAGGACGAGACAAATGGGCTGCTCTTAATGTGCGCGGCTGATGTCCAGAGAGATCACGAGCCAGGATTAGACACTGTA
This sequence comes from Lesueurigobius sanzi, assembly GCA_900303255.1. Taxonomy (NCBI): domain Eukaryota; kingdom Metazoa; phylum Chordata; class Actinopteri; order Gobiiformes; family Gobiidae; genus Lesueurigobius; species Lesueurigobius sanzi. The sequence continues at coordinate 16,365 of OMNZ01108224.1, forward strand.
CTGTACATGAGGCCAGTCTGCGATGTTGTAAGGACGATGTCATTGTAATGTTTTACTGAACTGCTCAGGGATGTTTATAGTGTCTACTTATTAAACAAGTCTTGTGAGTTCCTTTTATTCAGACACTTCTTTACCTGGACATGGTTCAGCCTTGTTCAGAAGTATCACCAGTAAGTGTCACTTATCAGCTGCTCTTCCCTCCGAGGCGTGGCCAGTCTGATGGTCCTGACCAGAGGTTACATTAACTGTGGTGACAGAATATTTTACAGGGTTTCTTTCCGCGGGGCATTAAAAAGCATTAAAAGTCATTAAATGAATTGTGTCAAAAATAAGGCCTTAAATGTCATTAAAAAGCATTAAATAGAATTCACATTAAATCAAAGGTTCTTCAGAAGTTTGTCAAAAATGCAAAAAAATTGGGTCTAGACCAGTGGTTTCGCTAGGGATCATTTCTCTCAGTCATTTTGACAGACAGGGTTGTAAAAAATCTGTCATAAGCTATTTTTATCCTTCATTAATTCACTTCTCATTATATACCTAGTATTATACATGTAAGAAAACACAGCTTACAGGATAAAATGGATGCAAATCTAAATATAATTTGTGAGCAATATATTTTGTGTGTGTTAAAACGTGTATAAAACTTTCAAAAGATGACGATGGCTTGATTTTCAATCCTTCAAAATGAAAGACAGCCTTCAAAATTTTCTGTCAAAACTCAAAATATTCAGTCATTGACAGAGAATTTTCAGTTAATGTAACCTCTGGTCTAGACTGGAGTTTTGGCAGAAATTATACACTATTTCTGTTGAAAAGTTCAGATTTAGATAACTATTTATCCCACTAGGGGAAATTCATTTAGAGCAGCTCAGAAAAAAATCCAGACAAAAAAATAGACAAAAAGACAAGGACAAAAGTGGAGCTCATCAATAAAAAAATAAAATAAGCACAATCTGAATTTAAAAAAGCACAATCTGAATAAAAAAAGCACAATCTGAATAAAAAAGCACAATCTGAATTTTTAAAAGCACAATCTGGATGAGCTGCTCACGGGTCTCATAGTAGTGTGAGCGTTCTATCAAATTTTCTATTGAATATAGAAATGAATATTGAATACTAATAATATATTGAATGATTGATGACATTAAAAATGTAATATTTGGGCATTAAATTGGCGTTAAAAAGCATTCAATTTGACCTGCTGCTACCTGTATAAACCCTGTTTTAAGATCTAACAGAAAATTTGAAGACTGTCCTTCATTTTGAAGGATTGAAAATCTAGCCATTGTCATCTTTTGAGAGTTTTACGCACGTTTTTAACACAATGTAGTTTCCAAGTTCATGTTCCATGATTCTGCTATTTAGATTTGCATCCATTTATCCTGCAATCTGTGTTTTCTTACATACTGTACATAACACTAGGTATATAATGGGAGACAAAGGAATGAAGGATAAAAATAGCTCACAGATTTTTTTTTTTACAACCCTGTCCTTCAAAAGATCTATCAGACTGGCCACGCCCCTCGTCGGATCAGAAACCAACTAGTTCAAGTCAGAATTGCTCATATTAAGGTCAAATATGCTTAATTTGAATATTTTTAAGATATATTTTTTTTGCAGTGAAGAAAACAAAAAAACTAAGGAACAAAGAGACAAACAAAGACACTTAAGTGTCACTACAGTGAGTGTAGATCAGTTTATCAGTGTGTGCAGGAGAACGGCAGCAGGCTGGAAAATAAAGCAAACCTAAACACAAGAGGGAGACAAAGACCTGCAAAAATGGTTAGAAGTGTGTGGTTTTCTTTATAGGTGCATTGTGTGTGGAATAATTTATACAAACCAACAGCAACTCCATCACAGCGGCCTTTATGACGCTTCAGGATACATTTTCTTTGGGGTTTCTGGTAGGTTTTCTCCGCTGATGGAACCACCATCATCTAAAAGCCATTTAATCATAAAGGCTGCTGTGATAGAAAGTAAAGGCACCATCTAACCACCCACACAGCCACGGGGTCACTAAAGGTCAAATATGCACCAAGTTTTCATAACAAAGTATTGTATGCGTAAAACTGGCCTACATTTTCAATAACCTCATATTAATAATGGATTTACATTTATGGTTTTATTTTATTGGTATTTTAGCTACAGCGATTTGTTCAAAGGGGATTTTGGAAATCTACTACTACTAAAGACTACTACTTTGGGATTACTGCAAAAAGCGTATACCCTGTTTTTCAGTCAGTAAATATTACAAAAAAATGTATAAAAGTATCCACTGTAAAATATACTTTACAAGTAAAAATTATTTATTAAGAGTTTAATGGGCAGGATTTTTTAAATCCTTTGAATCAAACCAGGTCTAAACCAGGACAAAACCAGGTCTAAACCAGTTCATTGTAGAGAGGTCACTTTGAAAATAAAATACTTTTAAACCATTTTTTTTAAACGTAGTGCAGTAGAAAGTACAGATACAGGCTCTGAAATGTACTCAAGTAAAATAAAAGTACCTATAATTTGTACTTTTTACTTGTACTGTTTACTTTGTTACTTTCCAGCACTGCTTGTGGGTCCCGACTCTTACCAACAACTAAGATAAATAAACGAGTGTTGATGAAAGTCTGTCCTGTGCTTGTGTCCCACAGAGGAGTCCCCGAGCGCTGAGAGCGCTGAGAGCGTGGCGAGCTGGGGTCCGGGGGCGGAGCTGAGGAGGCGGGACATGAACAGCATCCTGACCTCCGTGTGCTGCAGTATGGGCTGTAGGAAGAGCGACCTGTCCCTGCTCTGCTGAGGACTCACAGAGTCCACTCTGTAGCATACACTTGTGTTCTGTCATGACCTTCACCTGTGTTTTCGGGGCTTTGGGGTTTTGTATGTGATCGGGTTCTTCGTCTGGGAACATGTTTATTGAATATATGGCCTGTACATTACGCTGACGGTCTCTATAGCTGCAGCGGAGGGCCCAATGTAGCAGCTTTTGTGCATTTTGTCAAATAAATGTTCTTGCTTAAATGGTGGCTGATTGTTATGATTATCACACAACCACACTAAATACTAACAGAGCTTAACTGTAATAATATTCAAGAAAGATTCATTGTCCATCCATCCATCCATTTTCTTCCGCTTTATCCGGGGTCGGGTCGCGGAGGCAACAGTCCGAGCAGAGATGCCCAGACTTCCCGATCCGCGCACACCTCATCCAGCTCTTCCTGGGGGATCCCAAGGCGTTCCCAGGCCAGCTGAAAGACCTTGTCTTTCCAACGTGTCCTGGGTCTTCCCCGGGGCCTCCTCCCAGTGGGACGTGCCTGGAACACCTCTCGAGGGAGGCGACCAGGTGGCAGATTCATTGTTGATTCTATAAATGGCCCAGTGTTTCCCAACCAGGGTGCAAAGAAGTCATCAGTGCCCTGGACATTTCACCTGATCGACATGTAGTGGTCAGGTAGAATAATTACATGTCTACCTCTAGAGGCCAGGATTGTGTAAAAAAAAAAAAAAAACACAGTCATGCTGCAAATGAGACATCATTAGGCCCAAGCGCCCATACATGACTATTGGTATGGCAAAGCAGTGCGAGCACGAAGCACTGTCCCCCAGTGTCCACACATATGTCCCCTGTATGTGGGGCCCATATACTGTACTTGGTATTGCTGGGAAAGTGAAAGTATACCCAACTGTCTTACGGAGGTGCAGCGCTCGCCATCCACATCTTAAGTTTCATTTGTGAGGAAGTGAATGTTAGAGGCCGTTATCGAGGGAAAAATGGCGCTTAGTTGTTAGTTTCAGCCCAAATGGTAACAGTCAGATCGCATTTTAGTTACTTAGTTCAGTGGTTCCGGCCCTGACCTGGGGGTCCCCAGATGAAGTCAAGATAAAAATAGAAAGAAAAATAACAGTTTTTAATATGTTTAGTTTAGGACAGCATTTATTTGTGAATTGGGGTAAAATAACAAAATAAACACTTGAAATTATTACAAGAGGCAGTTACTTTTTACAATGGGGGCCCCGAGTCGTTCACATGTTAATTTTGGGGGTCGCGGCCAAAAAAGTTTGGGAAACACTTAG
>OMNZ01108225.1:4503-20063 GCA_900303255.1 Lesueurigobius sanzi
CGTTCTGGGTTATGCTTTTTGCTCTTAAATGGTACATGGACATAAACAGACTGTTATGTGGCTGCCAGAAGAAAGCACACCCTTTGTCACAATAAAAATTATTTGAGTTGCACATAATGCATGAGCGCGCTGTGGTGATTTGGCGGCTATTATTTCTGGCATGATTACGCAAATGGCCACTTACATCCATACTGCGTGGCCTACTTGAAGAAAAGCTTAAGTATTTCTTCCTATACATTGTAACTTTGTAGTCGAGAGATGGCTGTTTCTGATGCAAATATGCAAAGCTACCGTTTGCTTCATTGTCTTGCCTTCATTTCAAAGGGAGAGTGTACTGTATATGATGTATAATAGGTTATAAGCAGTTTGCCCAGTTCATCTTTGGTTCACTTTCTGATGTGAGCATGAATATGTATGAGCATATCTCAGCACACTGCTGACTTTGATATTCATGATGTTGTTTGCACATCTCTTGACGTGCACCTGGATTAGAGGTGTGTAGGTATCCTCAATGTATAGAGCCCACGTTGACGGTATAGACATCAAAAAACTGTCAAACGTGAGCGCTTCTTTGATCGCAAAAGTGTCTTTGGTTCGACGCTAAAGGCCTTAAATTCCTCTTAATCTGGCGTTTATAAAAATAGATTTTGAATGGAACACCTTAAGTGCTTCAGACTATGTTCCTACCTGTATCCAAATCATGGCTTTTACGGTTTGTAGCCCCGTCAACAGGGCACCCAGCCCCCAGTTCGTCTAAAAATATAATTCTTGAAAATCTTTCATAACCGTTGAAATATGCTTTGGCCTCTTGTCATGGTAATGAGCAATCAGCGACACATTCTGGTGGAGTGGCAGGCGTCTTCTGTAAACCGTAGTAAAAAGCCGAATTGAAAACCAAACATTTCCGGTAGATCGGGAAGCGTCAATTGCCTTTTTTTTTTTACTTTTTCAGTTTTAAATCATAATGAGGTGGTTCGTATCGAGTGATTTGGAGCCAAGCTGTTAACCCACGGTTAACTGGTGGACGGCCAAAACTAAGAAAACCCACAGACTACATTGTATAGAAGTAAATCATGAGCTCTCCAAAATAATGTGTGCCGCGCTTTAGGCTTTTTGTCTCTCTGTGCCTCCACTCCAGTGCAGCTGCGGGTGATTATCGTCAAGTACAGACTGAGAGTGCGCTGGCAACGCGCTAAATGAGGGCATTAGACATGGCTGGTGTGGAGGTGACAAGAGAGCAGGGGAGAAGTCAAATGAATAGACTATAGGAAGCAACAACACGGGAGATGTTTCTTTCATCGTGCAGTTTAGACGCTTCTTCAGATATATACATCGCAATAAACCATTCACTAACTATCTGCGACTCCTTAAGAGCTGCTGTAACAAGTACATTTCTCCATTGTGAGATTAATAAAGTATTATCTTATGAATTAGTGAAGGAAATAAGGCTGCACCTAGTTATGACATCCATTAATTTTTGCGTTTTGGAGAGATAGAAATGCATCTTGAACGTTATAGTTTGTAAGTTTGCAAAAAGGAAAGAGAGAGACTAATTTAAAAAGGTTAGTCGGCTAGATAGTCAGCTCAGGAGGGACGGTCAGCGGCCATTTTGCAGAGATCTGAGTTGGTTTGTCTGAAAATAGCCTAAACCTAGCCCTAACTCTAACCAACAACAATATTCCTGATCCTAAACTTAATTTTTGTCTTGAAATCTCAAGTTTTCACAACAGACCGTCCCTTCCGTGCCGACGATCTAGCGTTAGCCATTTAAAAAGTAAACGACCTCCCCCTCCCCTCCTGATTGGACGAACAGACTACACTACACAAATCTAAAAATGTGTTGAATTTTCTTCAAATAAGAATATTTGAATAACTCTCATTTTACCTGAAGTGAGCAAAATCTTATTCCATTGGCAGATTGTTCCACTTGGCAAGATCACATTCCTCAAATTAGCTTCAAATGTACTTTATTCTAGACGTTTTAGCTCAATAAGATATTATTTTTTTGCAGTGCATCACTTTAATTAGTTTGTTTAAGCTTAAAATTCAGCACTTCATTTGTAAATCTTAGTTACAGGAACACCTTTTTGACAGATGTGTAACAGGTCAGAGCTGGAGACTTGAGATTGACGCAAAGAATTACCATTGTAGGCTTGGAATTAAGATAATAACGTACACATTCAAATGCAAATTGTATTTTCATTGTTGCCACGTTTGTCAGTCTGCTGTCCCGTAGAAATAGATAATGTCTTTCACGCGCTTTCAAATGTTTATCTCAATAAACCAAGCCGTTCCTGAACCTTTATCCCTCTCCCTCTGTGCATCTCTCCCTCTCTTCCCCCCCTCCCTCCGCAGTGGGACGGCGTGGGACCGTTTCCAGACTTGGCAGAGCCCCCTAAAGGCATCCAGATGTTATGGCACCCCACGATTGTCAAGCCCTACCTCACCCTGCTGTCCGAGTGCTCGAACCCAGACACCCTGGAGGGAGCGGCCGGGGCGCTGCAGAACCTTGCGGCCGGCAGCTGGAGGGTGAGCACTGGGCGGCCGCCATCTTCGGGTTTTCTGGAAAAGGGCAACGACAAAAGCTTAGGCACAATCTACCGAGGACAGGAAGTCGATGGAGATTAACAGCCAAATGGACCGGCAATAACGCGGTCAATGTCCAATCCGCTGGGCTGTACTTCAGGGCTCACTTCGGGATCAGTGGTATTTTTCTAATCTAAGCCAGTCGGTGTATGGGTTGATGAGTTAAACCAGGTGGCCTCTGAAAAACAACTTTATGCTAAATCTCTATCTCTCTATGGTGTGTAGATCCTGTTGCTGTTACTACAGAAATAAAGGACTTTTTACAGCACTCTTTCCCCCCAAATCAGTGGCTTTCAAACTTTTCCAGCCAGGTACAGCAAAGTACTTCCTCAGGCAATACTTGACCCTCCAAATTAATGGTGCACAGTATAACTTTTTATGTGAATAAAGCAAGAGCGAGACAGTGTGCAGGAACTTTTTCCTTTTAAGATAAATTGCCTGGGCTTCTACGCACCTGTCGCTCCTGTAGGTGTGCCAAGTCTTCCCCGTTTGATATGTGAATAAAGCAACAACTTGATATTTGTCTGTATTTGACATTTTAGCGGTCCATCACAGTGGCCTCTATGACGCTCAGGAATTGTTTTAGGGTTTCTGGTAAGTTTCTGGTAAGTTTCTGGTAAGTTTCTGGTACGAAACCGTAAAAATAGTTGATCCTGGAGTGTCATGGAGGGCACTGTGCTGGAAAGCAAAGGCACCATTCTGCACCCATATGGCCACTGGGTCACCACTACCCACTCATATGAAGGTTTTTTTGTTTTTCACTTAAAAAGTTACATAATGCCCTTTTAAATTTGACAAAATTATGCCTAAACTGCATGTACACAATGTCTAAACTAGAAAAAACTTTTTTTTATTTTGCATTACTAAAGAATGAATAAAATGGTCTTTTATAAAATGAATAAAGAGCCAGCGCACCACCCAAAGAGAACTACCACCAGTTGTACATGTGCCACAGTTACAGAGAACTGGTGGGTCGGGACTCCCTTTGCCAAACCCCATTATTGATTATTATTTAGCAAATTTTTAATGGAAAGAAATATAATCAGTGCTTAGAGTCAACTGAAATCTGCAAAGAAATAGTGCATTTTGATATTATGTACAAAAAATGCTCATTTATATATTTATTTTGTTGAAAGTGAGTCCCAAAGCTTCACCAGTTGAGAACCACTGGTCTAGTGGTTTAGGCTGCTGCAAAAATGTGTAAAACAGCATACTACTAAATTATAAACCACATTTAGACAAGTTTTGCCATAAATGCCCCCTTCTTGTCCCCCTGCAGTGGTCGGTGTACATTCGGGCGGCGGTGCGTAAAGAGAAGGGGCTGCCCATCCTGGTGGAGCTGCTGAGGATAGACAACGACAGAGTGGTGTGTGCTGTGGCCACCGCCCTCAGGAACATGGCTCTGGACATCAGGAACAAGGAGCTCATAGGTAACGCCTGCAGACAAGGAAATACATGTAGGCCATGTCTCTTCACAGTCACAGAGGAATATTTAGACGCATAACTTCAACCACTGAGCTATGAAGGCTGTTTCAGTGTCTGACCAGTGACCACAGAGGGGAAATCGCATTGTTACAACAGCAAAGTACAAAAGAGCAACACTGAATAAGAAGGCAACAAGTGGGTACAACACTTATGTGACAAAGGGACTAATGAAATCAAATCTATTTAAGATACGGTTAAACTATGTCTAATTCAATAAAATCGCAAAATCAGCCATGGAATAACCCAAATGAGTACTGAACTGGTATTGATATTCCAATACTGTGGTATTGATCTGCTCATCCTTGCGAACATTTACTAAACCAACCCGTGTCTGCACAAACTTAAGGTCTAAACAGTTTTTTAGAATTTGATATTAAGTGACTCTGATGCAAGATAAGAATGGACGCCCCTATGTACCCTTGTCTTCTCCATTTGACCCCTCCTTCAATACCACTGGGGCAACCTGTCAGGAGCAGTGGGCAGGTTTGGGAAGGATACTTTGCTATTGTATTTAGTTACAGAATACTGAATACTTGCCTTAAAATTTATGTTGTAATGTTACTTTGTCATATCTGAGTATTGTATTCTGAATACTTAAAATACTTTCAAATTGATAATCCTTCTAAATGTGGCGTAGGAAGAAAAATCCTGTATTGATTTGCATTATATTTATGTATACTGGACGGAGGGCTATTTGCTTGTTGCTCTTATGAACTTTTTTACCACTAATTATGAATTACAGAAACTAACTTTGCAAATACACACCTGGAGCACAGCAGATACTAAACTTTTCCCTGGTCTTTTTGATCTTTTGTCTCTTGATGTCATGCATTTTGAAGCTAAAAATGTAATGATCGAGCATCACAATGTATTCCTTTGAATCTAACAAAGTAATTGTATTCTAAATAACCTCAAATTAAAAAGCAACTGTACCGAAATACAGTTACTCAACATGAGTACCTACAATACATCTGTGTAGGTTCTCAGTCGTACAGGAGTTGTCCATCTTATGCAAAGATTCTTCAGTCTTAGGCAAAAATTCTTCAGTCTTCATCTGTACTCTGTAGTTGAAGTGTAGGACGTTTCGATCTTAGTCCAAAGATCGTCATCAGCTTAATAATGATGTGAGCATGCTTGTGGGTCTTTTAAGAGTATACCAGAAGGAGGAGTTAACCTCTAAGTCCCTCACAACCTACCCAACACAGTGAGTGACTGCATAGCGGCATCACGGAGGAACCAATGTCCAGATTTTAAGCTGGTGGATTGTCAAGAGTACATAGTTCATAGATCAGGGATCTGTAACCTTTTCTACCCATGAACTACTATTGCATTGCACAGATGGCAGTGAGCTACTCATTCTTCAAAGATACATGTGTAACTAGGCTTCTAGGATTGCCAAGATGATCATTTAACAAAATAAAAGAAAATGACAGTAGTTTCTGCTTTATACTTTGCTTTTGAAATGTAGAAAGCCTTTGACGAGCTTCTTGGAAAGAGCTGGCGAGCTACGGGTAGCTCCCAAGCCACTGTTTGGAAATCCCTGATGCAGAATTACAGTCTTCCAAAAGCATGTGCCACTCACCCAGAGACCGCTGATGATAACGCTGCTGTTGTCTTGCCAACAGGCCAACAAATTAAACCAATGTGATTTCCACTGACGCCCGATTGGTCGTAATGAGAGTACGACAGGCGATCACTGGGCTATTACTTAATGATGCAGATACAAGTCAGATCTCTCAAAAGCGAGTGTCAATCCACCTGATTATTCCCCGCTTTTCATTGGAGACCCTCCGATGTCTTTCCTCCAGTCCCCATAGCAACAGCCACATGCCGCCTTCCTCTTATTGTCTAAAGCTGGAGGCAGAAGCTCGGCAGCGTAGACCAGTGCGCGTCCATTCATGTGCACTGTGTGGGCCGCTCCGCCTGTCTTTACTGTACAAGGTGGCTCCGGGCGTGCATGTATGAGCACAATCTCTGCTCTTCTCCGGAAGCTTTAAACATGAGCACATCTTGTTCGAGACAGAGCATATTGTGTAGAGGAGTGTCCCACCAGTGCATACATATCTATATATCAATACTCCGGGCTAAATACCGCCTCACTGTGAGCCGACTGTGGGTTTACGGTGAACTTGATGGATCGGATAACATGTGGTGTTTCTAATTGTGCGAATACAGAGCTGTGTGAATTTATGGCTAATTAAGCTCACTGTAAACTTGTTCAATTATGTTTAACAACAGAACAAATAAAGCAGTGGGCGCAGCTTTGTTAACCGGTTGTAATGAAGAGTTTGGGAGATTTTTTCAAAGAAGCTTCAGTTTAACCTGCTTTGGCGCTGAGGGAGAAAGTTTTAAAGCAGGATGAGAGAGACGGCTTGTGAGGAGAAGGTGAAGTTTGTTTAGCACGGCGCCCTGAGGCATGAACGCTCAAGACAGTGAGGAGGTTTGATCATTCACATCTGGCATTTCCATCGGAGCTGTTTTTGTTGTTTTAGATCAGATAGTTCATTCATACATAAAGTGGAGTTGGCCTTGCTGTGTGCACGCAACCAAATGATCATTGTCTTTTATCTATGTGCTCTTGAGTAATACACTAATTGCGTCAAAAGCACCACACTGATAAATGCACAGGATAAACACAGCACCAAACTATTGTTGCATTCGACGACAAAAAGAGCAACGCTGTGAACAGACCTCCATGTCCTGGTTCGAGCAGAGATCAAAGGTCAGAGTGGTCGAGGTTACCCCTGGCATTTACTGTATGTTTGGTGAAAATGCAGTCGCTTCACATCAGATCAACTGCTCATGTTGTTGCTATGAAGTCTCCTGTAGAAAGTACTTTGTCCTGTATACAAGGTACTATACACCAGCACACAATTAGTAAAGGATTTCATACTTGATCATCACTGCTATAAATTATTATTTGTAGTAGCGTTATATTAAAATGAGCAGTATGAGCTGTTTATAACTATTGTGACAAGGGTTATTACTCGTGGTTACTGTTGCTAATGGAAGAATTGTTGTAACATCGGACAAATACATACAGTTATGATAAAGTATGAAAATGGGGGGGTAGGATCAAAGAGTATTAACTTCTTCCTACTCCCTTTCGAACATGTATTCTTGGAACCATCTCTTGTATTTCCTTTTATATGTACATCTCATTTAATGTATATGTTTTTCTTTACTGATTGTGCACATAACATGTTCTAAATAAAGAATCAATCACAATCAACTAGTAGGGGATCCTCAGACCAACTTCTGTTGGCTCTGAGGCGTCTCGCTGAGGCACATTTTGACAGAGATGGTTCTTTTTACTACATGTTTAATCATTTTACTACATTATAACCACAATAGCTCACATTTAGTGTGAGACAGAGGTTCTAAGCTTAAATTAAGGTGTGGTTACATGATTAAAGCCTCAAAGTGCACCAAGTTGAAATTTTCACTGCTTTGACCATTAGTTAGTGGCCCTCCATGATGTATACTCTTCCATATGTGGGCCACAATGAAAAGGTTTACTCTTGAGTTAAAATAATGAATAATTGAATATTTTTCCTTGTGTATTATTATTACTACCTGTTTGCAAATGTATCTTCTTCCTTGATGGCACCATTTCCTAACTATGCGCACCCATTGGGGGTTGTTTTGTATCAAGTCAATTTCTCCATTGTGTGATCAATAAAGTCTTTCTTATCTTAGTCGTACTACTGTGCTGTAGATGAAGAAAGTCCCTAAGTCATAGAAGTTGATGTACCATTTTTTAAAAGTACTTGCTTGGTGTCCAAAATGTTGCACACAATTTCTACAAACTTTTTTTCCACCTCTTGAGAATGGGATCAACCACAACAAAAAGGAAAAAGTTACCCCCGGTTTCCTCCTTTGAACATCCTAACACAGTTACCCTCTGCCACTCACCCCTATCTTCTTCTGTGCCTCTGTCTGGCCTCAGGTAAATACGCCATGAGGGACTTGGTGCACCGTTTGCCCGGAGGGAGCAACAACAACAACAGCACTGGGGGAGGAGGCGGAGGAGGAGGGGGCAGCGGAGGTCCCAACAGCAGCCTGGTGTCCAAAACCATGTCAGACGATACCATCACCGCGATCTGCTGCGCTCTGCACGAGGTCATCACCAAAAACATGGAGAACACCAAGGCCCTGAGGGACGCAGGAGGGATCGAGAAACTCATCGGCATCGCCCGCAGCAAAGGAGACAAGTAAGAGGAGTGAGGAGACGGGAGGAAGGTTCAAAATACTATGTTGTTTGAGAGGAGGGAATTTGACTTGCAGGAAGTAAACATAATACTTTTTATATTCATAACTTAGGGGCGGCAGTGATGCAAAATTTGGTGCAATCAACATGCCCACAAATATGCTATATGCTCTTTTCCAGCTTGCACTCGATATTTAGCACCTGTCTTGATAAACTGTGTGCTTTATTGGAGCAACTCCAAATGGAAAGGGAGCAGATGAGAGAATGAATGAAGAGTTCTTTTGCAAAAACAGATATCTCCGTTTTGAAATTCTTGCTAAAATAGTTTTAGATTAGGGACACCAGGAAAAGTAAAGTTGAATCAATAATAGGTGGCTTCATATTTATGATTCACTGAAATTAGGGCTGGGAGATATGATGATAAAAACCGAATTGTGATCTGATCTCCATGAAGATCTGCTTTTTTGGGAACATCGTCATATCGTGATTTCAGGATTAAACCAGGAGAAAACTAGGTCTAAATCAGGACTAAACCAGGAGAAAACTAGGTCTAAACCAGGAGAAAACTAGGTCTAAATCAGGACTAAACCAGGAGAAAACTAGGTCTAAACCAGGAGAAAACTAGGTCTAAATCAGGACTAAACCAGGAGAAAACTAGGTCTAAACCAGGACTAAAATCGGACATAACTTTTACTTCTACCTACTCCTTTTCAAATTGGTATTTTTTTATATTATTTTTACTATGTATCCACATAAGGAACATAATTCGAAATAAAGACTAAACAATATCACGGACTGAATCTGGATTAAACCAGGACTAAACCAAGAAGTAAACCGGACTAAAACAGAGACTGAAATCAAGGTCTAAACCAGGACCAGACTAAAAAGGACTAAACCAGGGACAGAGTGAAACGGTGATTACCCTGGACTAAACCAGGACTAAACAGAAATAAACCAAGAGAAAACTGGCTCTACATCAGGTCTAAAACTGGACAATCTCACAGACTGAACCACGACTAAACCATGAGGGAAATATGTTAAAACTCTGTAAGGACTGAAACTTGGAATAAAACAGATTCAGATAACTTTATTTATCCCACTAGGGGCAATTCATTTAGAGCAGCTCAGAAACAATGTTAAAAATACAGACAAGGACGGAGTGGAGCTCATCAATAAAAAAAAGCACAATCTGAACAACATCATAATTTACAATTTAAGATACCGACAGCTGAGGGAATAAAAGACCACATGGCAAGGCATAACGACGTTCTGAAGGCAGCAGGAAAAATTCAGAAAGTTCAGAACATGCTCTGGTGAAGCAAGAATTGCCCTGGCTTTCCTAGCAATCTGTTGATTACAGAACACAGCCAAGTCCCTTTGTTGAACTCCAATAATCTTAGAGCAGGTTTTCACAACTCGATTTAGGTCTTAACCAAGACAAAACCACTACAAGACCAGGTCTAAACCCAAGAAGAAGCGGATGGCTTTAAAAGACAATATGATTTACACATGAATTTTGATAAAATCGAAATCGTGATTTAAACTAAAGAAAGATTTTTTGGCCATATCGCTCAGCCATAACTAAAATAGATGAGGTCATTAAAAACACTGCTAGACAAAGAGGAAATTACAAGCTTGCGTTGTAACTTTTGTCAATGGCAACTCTTCAAGTACATTTAAAGAAAATATAAATTCTTTGGCAGAAGGTTTGGGGACGCAGTGTTACCTTACTGATCCACGCTAAAGAAGGCCGAAGAAACAACCAATCCACTATCAAAAAGTCACATGTCCTAGAACAAACCCGTCCCTTTTTACTTACTCTTACTTATTTATAATTTTGTCTTTTCATAACCTCCAACCAAATTGAGGTTTGCAGCACAGTTGTTTACCCCAGCAGGTCACCGACACGTACCCCGCGCCGAAAAACACTATGTAGGTCGGGACACACAGCAGTTAATGTGCAACGTTTGAATAAATTGTTCTCGCATTATGCAAGACCTCAGCAGGTGATTCCACTGTTAAAGGGGAATAGGTGCACATTGTGAACTCTCCGCTGAACAACAAATTATCTTCAGATTCAATTTATTAGCGACGCCACTCGGTTTAAAAAACAGCGGCATTATCGGTTGATTTTTCTGAGCGAACCTTCCACGATCTGACTTCAGAATCACCAATGAATGTGCTGTACATCCAAAACGATCGTGCACAAACCTCAGACCAGTTTTATGAGTCTATTGCTAAGCCCCAACGTTTACCAAAAACAACATATGCAGAATCCAACAGCGCTGCACCCCATCGGAGTTGTGAATATTAATGCCAATCACGCTGCTATTTTAGCGGACGATATGATTATTGGCTCATTTGAATCACACTTTGTATCTGGATGAGCTGTCCATCAGTGTTTTATACCCGTTTTCAGGAATAAATGTGTAGAAATGCTGTGAAGAAATGGCAGGACATGCTTAGGAACAGATACGTTTCAGCATAACAATATTTTTAAGAGGAAGTTAAAGGAGGGGAGTGGTTGGTTGAATAGAAATAAGATGGTTATGGTCAAATAAAATTACATTATATTAGTGGGTTATCTTTTCGTTTGTTCAAATTGATTAAAAATTTCAGTTGATGATTGATTGATTAGTTGTTTCAGCCCTAGAAGAGTGCTTTACTAAACCTTTTCAGTTGTTGGTGTAGGTTCGCAGTCGTACAGGAGTTGTCCATCGTATGCAACTAGGGGAGTGTCAACAGACTTAGAAGTTAGCCCAGGGTGAGACAATAGAGCGGCAACAAGCCATATTAAGTATGAATAGGCTAAGATGTTCTCCTATTTTTAGCACCAAGAGAGGAGGGACTTAGAGGTTGCTCCTCCTTCTGCTTTACTCTTAAGAGACCCACAGCGTGCTCAAGTCGTTATTAAGCTGATGATGATCTTTGGACTAAGATTGAAACGTTCTACACTTCAACTACAGAGTACAGATGAAGACTGAAGAATTTTTGCCCACGATTTTCAGTTGTTATGTGCACAGCCTTTTAATAGTCACATTTGTCAAGCTTTTGAAAATCACTTTATTATAATATTCATAGACTCATTTCTGTAGTCACAGCTGCCCTAGGGCTATCTGACAGTAATAACACCGATGTAGGACACAGATATATGCAACGCCGAGGACAGGGGCTAAACTGCTTCTTTTGGAGTTAGCGGGAGAACCTCTCCACCCACTGCGCTGCCAACCAGAGCCTAAAAGCAAAGAAACCCGTTGGAGGCTCAGGCTGTCGTGTTTTAGGAACTCTTCCTCTGTTGTGTGTCTCCACCAAAGGCTGGTTAAGCTTTATTCTCTGTGTTTTTCTCCCTGCTGAATTCCCAGACATAGTCCCAAAGTGGTGAAGGCGGCGTCTCAAGTCCTCAACAGCATGTGGCAGTACCGAGACCTGCGCAGCCTCTACAAGAAGGTATGATCAAACAATGCACATCACAGGCCGCATATTTTCAACTACTGTTCAGAAATAGATAGGATTTAGGCTAAAGTCCTGATTGTTTTAGCTATATTTGCTAACGAAAAGGTAACAAAGCAGTAAATAGTTTGTAACAAAGCAGTTAATCAAGAGCTTGTCATTCATTGTGACTACTCTGATTATGTGTTGTTTACTAATTCTATCATTATTATGTGTTTACATACTCTAAAGCAGTGGTCCCCAACTGGTATAGTGCCGGGACCCATCATCAACCTAAAATGCAAAGGCAGGACCCAAATAAGAATTTCATATACTGTACATAATGTGAAATACCTATTATTTTCCTTCAAATTATCGTTGAATAATTATATAAAGCTCAAAATAAGATCAAAAGAACTAATTCTAACATATTTGGGCATGTTTTTGTGGTTGTGTGAGTGTTTTTGCTGATAAATATATGTTTTTTAAATGTTCGGCGGAAAGGCTTCGCAAATTCGTCCACGACCCACTTTTGGGTCCGGACCCACCAGTTGAGAACCACTGCTCTAAAGTAGAGCTGCACAATATGAGGGAAAAAAAACAATATTTGTATTGAAAATTGCTGTAACAATTATTGCAATAAATTACAAAGCCATTTCAATATGTTTTAACCAATAATTGTGAGCAGCTTTTTTTCCCTATTTTTTGTCCTAACAAGACTTAAACAAAAAATGTAGATCAACCAGATGGAAGACCTCTGTGACTGTATGATTTGTGCAGAGTTTTCCATTATTAACAGACTATGGTGGGCTACTATGGTCTAATGTTCTCCACCATAGTCTAAGAAACAAACTAGGCAACATCGGATAGGAAATTAGAATTTGTGTTCTTCTTGTCTGAACACAAACATATAACATTAACTATACACCACAATTTCCCTTGTGGATCAATACAGTTTGTCTAAACCGAAGTCTCAAAATGATTATTAGATAAAAAATTTTGAAGATCATATACCACCATAATCTCTTTCAAATTTGGGGGATAACATAACATTGCAAGAAAAACAATAATTCGACAGTAAATTGTGCAGCCCCACTCTACATTGTCTGTCAGCGGTGTTAGTGTTTCACATGAAATTAATACCTGGTTTTATTTTGAAGGATGGATACTCCCAGTACCACTTTGTAGGCTCCTCTTCGACGATAGAACGGGACAGACAGCGACCTTACTCCTCGTCACGCACCCCTTCCATCTCCCCGGTTCGGACATCTCCCAACAATCGATCAGGTCAGGCCCCCCCCACAGACACACACACACACATTTAAACCCCTCCCCCTCCTCCCCCTCTCTCGCATTGGCCCCTGTCCCATTTGTCCCCACATTACTCAGCTCATCAGGGCCGCACCCGCACTTCTTCTTCTCCACAACTCAACTTTGCCTCAACCTTCACACATCGACAGCCTCCTCCTCCAACAAATAGCGGCGCGGTTTGTGTGAGGTCCTGGAAGAAGCTTTTAAAGGCTACTCTCCCATGTTGAAATAGAGAAGGACTAATATTAGCAAATCCAGTGTTTGGTTAGGGTTTTCTTTGAACTTGGGAGGGCTTTTAGACTGCTAATACTCTTAAGTGCCTTCTGCATTGAGCGCCGAGTCTCCATTTAAGAACAGAAGAAATGAGCCAAATTTGTTTATTGAGGCTGAAACCTAGTACTAAACATATTATTAGGGACTCAAAAGATTCAAGTGAAAATCAATGTGTCTTTTGGATACTGATTTACGAGGGGAAGACGATCCATGATGTTGAAGATTTGGTCAGAACTTGTTTGGGAATGCCTTGGTAGCCTGGTTAACTTCCTTCCAAGCGCCCTACATTCTGGTACTGGTCCATAGAGATTGGATTTCTTTCCATACGCTGCCAAAAATGATATCTTGATGAGTTAAAATCACAGGAAGTAAGAATATTTCACCTTAATTTGAGTACTTCTATCTTGCTATGTAAAAAAAAAAAACAGCCAATGGAATTAGATTTTGCCTGATATACAGTAAAACAAGATTTACTGTCAGATTTTGATACACACTAAACAATTTAATCTCGTTTTTAGGTGTGATAGGATGTTTTTTACTTGATTTGGATGTGAAAAGACTAGGGATGTTCCGATGCTGATACTGGTATGGGATTTCATGCTGAAGCCACAGATTTTTCAGGTATCGGTTTCGGCGAGTACCTGAACCAAAACCTATCCAATACCACATTGTGTTTTTCTGGGCTCTGCAGACACTAAAACCTCTAATAATCACAGCATATACATTTGTGCTTCCTTTTGTGCTTTCATTTAATCTTTAGAGTGGAAACAGAACATTGACAGAATACATTTTATATGAAGAATGAGCCATGTGCAGTGGGCTTTGGCGTCTTTTTACACACTTTTGCTAGTGTTTGTCTTTACACCGTGGCATTGGAGTAGTACTCGGTATCGGCGACTACTCGGAGGTCAAATTATAATTATAAATATTTTTTTTAGATTTGTTTTTCCAGTTATGGCTTCTAGCATCTGAATTCCTTCACCAAACCATCAAAAAGCATCTGTTTCTGAAAGAGAAGTGCAACTGCCCAGGCTCAGACTTTTAACCCTGATCACGTTTTCCATACTACCCGATTTCTTTACCACCCACCATTTTGGATCCTATCTCCGAACCCTCTCTCACACTCAATACAATCTTGATAATGCTTCGAGTACTGTATTAACCGCCTGAAAAGCTAAATCCCTAAAACTGTTGGTACTATGTGTGTGTGTGTTTGTGTGCAGCGAGCGCGCCTGCCTCCCCCAGAGAGATGATGGCACTGAAGGAGAGAAAGGCCGACTATGAGTCAACGGCCAACGCCACTTACCATGGCAACAAGGGCGAGCACACATCCAGGAAGGACGCCATGAACGGTGCGATCAACGGACTTACAGGAAACATTTAAAACAAGCCGTGTTAGTTAGTGTCTAGTTATAAGTTGACTTACCCTGGCAGAATGAGTATTGTAGTAGTCGTAGTTTATTTCAGTCAGTATCTTAATTCAGACACGACTACAAAGCATGAAACAATGACTGAAAGGGTTTTGGCTGAAGTAAAACACTCATTAAAGCCAAACCCTATTACAACTTAATTACAACTTAAAGCACCAAGCATATGGCAACTTCAACAATCAGCAAGATGACAACATGATCACTTCTGTCAATTTGTTTACCAAGTATGTTCACAATGGTGGCACGCATTTCTTCGGTGGATTCCGCTCCAATCAATGAAGTCTATCATGAAAAAAACTGCTCAAACTTTGGGATTTTACAGAAGCCATGACACGCTCCCTTTTTAAAACGACAAAAGACACCCACTTCAAAAAAAAGAAGAAACTGTATACAGGAGAGCTTATATGTTATTTAGTTCTGTCATCCAGAGTTCCTCTTAGATCAGGGATGCCCAAAGTATTTTCCATGAAGGACCAAAGTGGAAAAGTATTGGTGATCAATGCAATACTGTTTTTACATCAAGAAAGACCAAATTCAACTAGATCTATGATTTAATACCCTTTAATGCTGTTTATAACTAATAATAGTCTATTCAGTTAAATAAATGTAATAATAAGTGAACATTTTGGGATTTAAGAGTATTTATTTTAAGTTATTGCAACTTGCCAAGTATTAAAAAATGTCAATAGAATTTTGTTCTTTTATTTCAAGAAAAATTAAATATATTTCCTATTTTTTAAGTGCAAAAAGATATTTACTGTTATTTTAGGAGTAATAAGATGTTTTTCTCTTATTCTAAATGCAATGAGACTTATTCAGTTGACATATACATTTAT
>OMNZ01108225.1:20083-56593 GCA_900303255.1 Lesueurigobius sanzi
AGACCTGGTTTCGTTCAGGGTAATAATAGTTTCGTTCTGTCCCTGGTTTAGTCCTTTTTTAGTTTGGTCCTGGTTTAGACCTTGATTTCAGTCTGTACTTTAGTCCAGTTTACTTCTTGGTTTTAGTCCAGATTCAGTCCGTGATATTGTCAGATTTTAGACCTGGTTTAGACCTAGTTTTCTCCTGGTTTAATCCTGACAGTAGCAGCAGTGAGTGGAGATCAGTATTTGAGCTCAGAGCTGCGTTAAACCTAAAAACCACTGAATCACGATATGATGATGTTCCCAAAAAAGCAGATCGTCCTGGAGACCAGATCACGATTCGATTTTTATCACGACATCTTTCTACTGTCAGGATTAAACCAGAACAATCAAAGAGAAAACTAGGTCTTAACCAAGTCTAAAATCAGACAATATCACGGACTGAATTTGGATTAAACTGGGACTAAACCAGGGATGCCCAAAGTATTTTCCATGAAGGGCCAAAGTGGAAAAGTATTGGCGATCAAAGGGCCAAACGCAATACTGTTTTCACATCAAGAAAGACCAAATTACTAGATCTATGATTAAATACCCTTTAATAACTGTGTTATTGAGTAGGACATGCTGTTTAGGTGTCCTTAGTAACTAGTCATAGTCTATTCAGTCAAATTAATGTAATAATAAGTGAACATTTTGGGAGTATTTCACCTTTTTTAAGTTACTGGAACTTGCCAATTATAAAAAATGTGAATAGAAATAGATTTTTGTTCTTTTATTCCAAGTAAAATTAAATGTATTTCCTATTTTTTAAGTGCAAAAAGATATTTACTGTTATTTTAGGAGTAATAAGATGTTTTTCTCTTATTCTAAATGCAATGAGACTTATTCAGTTGACATATACATTTATTTACCTGTTAAAATCAAGGTCAAATGATCTTTCAAGAAAATGTAACTTATTTATAGATTAGTTTTTGCACTGTAGATACTCCTTACAATCTTAGCACCAGGACCAAATGAAACCTCGTGGGGGGCCGAATTTGTCCCCCGGGCCCCACTTTGGGCACCACTGTCTTAGATTATAGTGAGTCTCTCTGGGTTTAAACCCTTCCTGAATACAGTGGGGTAGCCATTTATTATGATCCTTAAGAAGAAGAAGTAGGAGAAGAAGGAGAAGAAGAAGATCCACTTGTTGAGATCCACTAAATCATTTAATTTTAATACATTTAACTCTTGGTTAGTGGTTGTGTGGAGCAAGGACTTTGTTTACTCTTTTCAAATCATGATGAAACGGAAACAACTCAAAATGACCTTGATCAGAAGTTTACATCAGCAATAACTGCCATGAAAATTGTTCAGGTGCAAATTGTTTCAAGATGCATGATACGTGAACTTTAGATCAGGGACATTTGGGTATTTCCTGTTTGAAAAAACTAAACTGTGACCAAACCATGAGTGGAAATAAGGTTTTTGTCTCTGAAAGATGACCAAAAAACAATCAAACATCCTGCCAGGGTGTGTAAACTCATGAGCACAACTGTATATGTTTTTGACTTCCAGGCATACGTTAAAATCGAGAGCTCCTATAGCTTTTTTGTTCTTGTTTGTCCAGCGAAAATAAGCTAACAACGGACTGCCAGGTGAATGATTGAGATACTGCTGGCTTGCTTCCCAGATAAGACAGCGCTGTACGGCAAACTATGAATAAAATATTGTCAAAACTTTACAGTCAGGATAAGAATTTGTTTCTTTTTTGCAAAGGAAAAAAAAATTGAATTACAATGTTGTGCTTTCATGTGTTTTTTCCACCCGCATACATCATTCATTAAAAAAAAAAAAAAAAAACCCTCAAGCATTGATCTGCCCTAAAATAAAAGGCCTGTTTGATGTTGTCTTTGCAGCCCAAATCTCTGGCGGATCCTCGACACTTCACAGAGGAGCGTACGTGTCCCCCACCGACGACCTGAAGTACAATCAGGTACGACGACTGCTTTTCTACTCCGACTAGTTGAAAACGGCTCGCGATGGCTATTCCTTTTGGTCTTTTCCACCGCTGCCTTCACTGTGCTTGGATACAGCCGCTCTGGTGAATTGTAAACGCACATACCGGTGTAACAAGCTCATAAGAATTCAAGACCGATGCTTTGGACAGTGGAAGATTCGATAAATATAGTGCACTTGTATCTTGAGAATCACTCTGGTATTTGGTTTTTTTTATAGATGCCATTCCAGCTTCTCTCCTTTTCGCCCCTTTTGACAACAGTATGAGAGTGTGTTATATCAGGTCAAAACCCCTGTGTGAGTTAGAAACATCTACATTAGGAAAGAAGGACACGGCAGATGTAGGATTGAAGTAAAGTTAACTACATGGATTGGGTTGAAGAGACAATGATCAGAGTCATTCATTCAACAGTAGGAAAGCACCTCTGCCTCATGTGACATTGCATACTGGAATTACTGGAAGTATAGAAATAGAATATCAAGAGGCTCAAGTGCCAGAATTGTTGTTATTAAAAAGGAGTTTAAGGGTGCTGGCAAACCTTTTTCTGTTTCATGATTTGAGCCAGTTTACGCTCTTAATTGGACTGATTCAAGGTTTCTCCATAGGACTCTAGGCCTATGGGAAACTCTCAACACTCAACAGTATTCTGAAGGTTTTTTTGAGGTGATTTTTCAATATTTAATTCTTAGCCTGGTTCATTGAGTTTTGAACCACAAAAACAAGGTGAAATTTAAATTTTTTAAGATTTATTCACTAATAACTAGTTAATTAAAAAGTAAACCAAATATTTCAAATCCCCTCTGAACAAATCTTTGTAACTAATACTGTATGACAAAATGAAACCCTAAATTTAAACCTGGCTCTAGCTATTATTTAGAATTCATCGCCAAAAATATAGGAAATTTTGGCATTTTTATGCATAAAATGCCAAACTTTTAAAATGACAGAAAGCTTGCAATCTATTTTATTCTCATATTGTACATCAGTAATACACAGCAAAAGTTACAATTGTGCTCAAAACTTTACATACCCTAAGAGCGTGTCAGGGTATGTAAACTTTTGCATTTCATAGAATATGAATGATAACACAAAAACCTTTTTTACTCTCATTGTTAGTGGTTGCGTGAAGCCATTTATTGTCAAAGAAGTTTGTTTACGTTTTTCCAACTAGAAACTAGCCAAATGTCCCTGATCAAAGGTTTATCTATTGTGCATCTTGAAACAAACACCATGTTTTTCAGAAACTGTAATTTTGTCAGAGTCCTGTATTTCAGCTGAAGTGAGTTTTTCTTTGCTCCTGAACAATTTTCCTGGCAGTTGTTGAAGGTCATGTAAACTTTAGATCAGGGACATTTGAGTAGTTTGTTTCATTATGATTTCAAAAGAGTAAACTCAGTTCTTTGGCAATAAATGGCTTTGCACAACCACTAACCAAAATATTTTTGTGTCGTCATTAATATTCTATGAAAAATGGCCAAAAGATTAAAAGGGTATGTAAACTTATTGGCACAACTGTATATTGCTTTCACTGTTTACATTCACCTGCAGTGTCTTGAGACATTTCTTCAGGCTGCCTTGAAAGAGAGTAAAGTGCCTCTGCTTTTTACCAGGCTGCTTCCTCACTAAATACTGTATATCTAAAGTTATGGCTAAATGAATTGGTTGTTCTTTTCCACGCATTAATTGATCACATCTTTTGCTCCACAGATCACGTCTCAAGGCTTACCGTCCGAACCCTACCCACCATTCCAGAACCCCCCGCCACCGGACGCCGTGAACTACGAGGACCAGGCCTTTTACGACCCCCAGGTTCATCCGGGAGGGCGCCCCCCGCAGGGCGAAATGCACCTACAGGGCCTCAAATCCACCGGCAACTACGTGGACTTCTACTCAGCCTCTCGGCCCTACAGCGAGCTCAACTACGAGACCAGCCACTACCCGGCCTCTCCAGACTCGTGGGTCTAAACAGGGAGTACCGGCGGGGAGGGGACTTACGCATCACCCCCGCCCCCCCTTTCTTCTTGTAGCAGTTAACAGTAGCAGGACGATGGGACAATGCGAAGTGGACTACAAACTCCTGCGGGACACACACACACACACACAGAGAAAGAAAGCGAGGGACAAGGGACGGAAGAGGAGCAGCCGTGCATGTGCATGCCACCACCACCAAACCTGACGACATGTTTAGTTTCTGTCTTTAGTTTGTGACACACGATGCCTGCACCGATGGCCCCCCGGAGCGGAGAAAAAAAAGCGAAAGCGTCCGACGCGGAGATTTGTAAAGGGTTTAGATTGCGATGCGAGGGAAGATTGGATCGGCAAAGAGGATGTTTTGTCAAATGGACCAGAAAGTAAGGAGGATTTGCGGGAGTCATCTGTAAATATGTGGCGTCCAGTAGTAACATGGCTTTTAGTAACGTGAAGCACAACACGCAGAGCCGTACGACGATGCTTTCCTTTGGCTTCGGCGTGGCGTTTCATCACCAACAAAAAGAGCGCTTGTGGACATTTGTAATTAGTTTTTTTTTTCCGTTTTGTTAGTTTCTTATTTCTACTTTTTTATTCCGGTTGTATAGTATTAAATGTACATTACAGGGATGTCTACTGAACATTGCACTATTCTCAGTGTCATTTTGGGCCTTCATGACTTAACTACTGACTACTGTTGTACACAGCCACTCCATTACTGTAGTCACGCACCGACTCATCAGCACCACGGACTTACAATGTGAAAAAGTCCTGTCCAATTCATTCCCGTTTGTCGAGGTGCTCCTTTTACTGCCCCACACACTCCGGCTGCCACGAGGAAGACGAACTCATCGATGGACGTAGTAGCAGATAAGCCTTTAATGTAATGTAATTCATTCCGAGGCTTCGTTTCCGGTGGCTGTCTTTTCACATTTTAACCCTTTCGTCCCCGTGCTTATTGTGTACATAACCGTGCCAAAACGAGAGGTCAAAAGGTGGTTCACTAAAAGGGTCCAATTCAGCCGAAGATTTTTTTGGCTGGACATCTTCAAAAAAAACAAAAAAACGCTTCAATCAACGCTAGTTTGTAAATGCTATGGCTTTTTCTAAATGGTTTTACTGTCCATATTTCACCGAGAAAAAGGAAAAAAGAAAAAAAGATGAGCAACTACGGAGGGACTGCGACTGAGCGGAGACTTGCCGCCTCCAAAGCTGTACAAAGTTAGTCGATTTCTGTGTTGTAAAATAATCAATGTTTGAAGTACAAGGAAAAAAAAAACTTTTCTGAGAGATCGGTGGCGGTTCTAACTCCATGGTAGACGAAACTGTTAATAGAGTATGGATATATATTATATAAATATAAATATATACTTTTTATGTGCAGACGTGGATGTCACTTATAGCAGCAACATTATGGAAAAAAGGCAATGTACAAAAAAAAACAGCTTCATGTAGGAGTTATGTTCACATTTGATTTTCTGGTCCAAAACACTAAATTGTTTGTCGTGTAATGTTGTTGCTATGTGGAGTAGAGTAGAGCAGGGCCCAGGGATGCACATTGTCACTGCAGCGGTCACAAACGGTGCTACATCTGTGAGAGAAGAGCAAGTATTCCCCCAAAATGTCTGTTTTGAACAGTGCACAATGTTTGTTGCATATGGTACAGTGCGATTACGATTATAATAAACATCTCCAAGTGTTGGACTCTGAACACACCACCAAGTTTCTCTGAAATGTGTCTTTTTGCTGCTTGGACCCCAAGAACGCATGGGTATTTTGTGGGTATTTGTGGATAAAGGGGCTGTTTACACAAGAGCGTAGGTCATGGAACTGAAGTTCAAGCTGTGCTTTACTAATTTCATTACAACATAAAAGAATAACAAATAGATGGTGGAAAATGGAAAACTTTATGAGGCACATAATAACATTTTTATGGGGAACACTCCAGTAGTTGAACAATGTATTTACCCAGTAACCAGGGTTGGTGGATTGAATCTGGAGATATGGAGTGTAACACTTTATAAATGACTCATACACTGCAAAAAGTGATCCCTTGATAAGTAAAATTTGCTTGAATTCAGAATATTTGACCTTATTTTGGGTCATTTTGACTCACCAAGTTAAATTATCAGCCAATGGAACAAGGACTTTAGCACTTAAATTAAGAAAAAGCATACCCATCCATCCATTTTCTTCGGAGGCAACAGTCTGAGCAGAGATGCCCAGACTTCCCGATCCACACACACCTCCTCCAGCTCTTCCTGGGGGATCCCAAGGTGTTCCCAGGCCAGCTTAAAGACATCGTCTTTCCAGCGTATCCTAGGTTTTCCCTGGGGCCTCCTCCCAGTGGGACGTGCCACGAACACCTCTCGAGGGAAGCGACCAGGAGGCACCCAAAACAGATTCCCGTGTCACCTCAGCTGGCTCCTTTCAACGTGAAGGAGTAGCGGCTCTGTTCTGAGCTCCTCCCGGGTGACTGAGCTCCTCACCCTATCACTAAGGGTGCGCCCAGCCTATCATTTCAAGTAAATATAGATTTATTGTCCCATTTTTAGAGCAAGAAGTTGTTTTTTCTTAGTTTAAGTGCAAACATACTTGTTCCATTGGCAGATAATTCTACTTGTCAAGTCAAAATCATTAAGAATACGGGCAAATATTCTGAATACAAACAAATTTAACTCATCAAGGGATCACTTTTTGCAGTGCACAGTTTAGCTTTTGGAGTTCTGCCTCTCAAATGTTTGCATTTTGGGGAGCTACGTCCGTCAGCCTTTTTATAAACACAAATGCAACAGAATCATTGCTACGTTCTCATGTAAACAGCCTCTAAAATCATATGTTGAATTTTAGATTTTTAAAAGTTCCCCCACCAAACACTGAATGAACGCACATGTGCTGTATCTGTATGTCTTTGTGATCCTTAGGCCGAAAATCTTTTTAGGACCTGTATGACAAGGTATAATGTTGGTTTATGTTGCTAGACCAAAATGTGTTAAAAAGATCATTGTGATTCTTTCTATCGCCTCAAACAGATGCAACTGCTCCAAAAATATAAACGGATCATCAAAGTATCTAATTTTGTTGCTTCTTCTTTTGGCCTTTTTGATGTGCTATTCTTTCTTTTACATTGTTATTATTTGCTCGTATATTTAGACGCCTTTTTTTCCTCAAATCCACTCAAAACTCGCTTGGGACAGTCCATCCATCACAGAAAACATCTTGTAGCCCATTGTTATGTAGCGCTTTAAGCCCAAGGAGACGCCATATTTCAAACCTCTCCCACGTGGTGCATTCAAGGACACTCCACCATCTGGGTATTCATGGTCAGTTGCCAAAGAACTGTGCACTTATAAAGCAAAGTCGGAAAGTTAAATGGAGTGGGTCGGAATGAGCCCTGGGTTCAGAGGGGATCTGTCATGTCCAAGCTTAGCAATGCCAAACCTTCATTGCAAACGACAGTGCAATGTATTTTATTAAAATATCAAGAGTGTTGGAAGAATCAATACGACCAAGGTATCGAACTGTGGTAACTATCAAAATGCTGATTTGTAGTCATAGTTTTTTGCTAATTTCTCTGAACTTTCATGCGGATTGGCCCAGGAATTACAACGTCTTCTCTGTTAACACATATGAACTAAGGTCTAAGGTCTAATTATATTCTCATAAAGGTGTCAAAAAGTGGTGACAATATTCACAAACCTGTGCATGATGTTGGCCAATAGAAAGGACTTTCGGCCATAATAATAATATGGCAGGTTTGTAAACCCAATCACTACCGAAAAATGAATGAATAAATAAATAAATCTAGAAAAACTGAAATGATGATACAACATTAGGCCATTGTTATTTGACTCACTATAGATGAGAATCCCACAAATGATATGCATATATCACGTATTATTATTATTTTTGCTATCAACTAATGAAAAGAGCAGGTATAATTCGGATTCTAGGCACATTCAATTTCTGTGCGGATAGTATATTATTTATAATCATCATATTTAGGCATCTATATAATTAACAAGAGGCTGAGGTGCAGGCAGTAGGCCTACCAGTTTCACCTTGTAAACAGAATTTCCTCTTTTTGGAGTTTGTGACTTTTGTTTATTCGAGAAAGTGCTGTGAGTCCTTTGCTGTGTCCCAAAAGGCTTCTTCACTGCAAATATGATATATTGTCATGTTAAAATTGCTGGACTTAAGACAATTTTACCATAATGTGTGTAATTTGGATTTTAAAGGGACTATACCTGATTATTCCTAGTAGTAGAATTAATTATTATTTTTTTCCTTTTTTAGTATTATTGCAAACTCATTCATTTCTGGAAATCTAAATCTAAAGCATTTATTGTCTATTTCATGAGTTTGCAGGCTAGTTTTCTTGCATTTCTGTGACTATAATAAGCCTAAAAAGTGACCCCACCAGTTGTGAAATGTGCTTATAAACACATCTCTAAGAAGAAATGTGATTTTAGTGTTATCAAAGTTAGGAATGAGATTGGACACAACTATCAATTTATTTTACTTGCTCCTTCTTCCACTATTCGTAATTTTAAAAATCAGGTATAGTGCCTTTAACTGCAAAAAGATATCTCATGTTTTATCCTACTGTAAGTGCAAAAATACTTATTCTACTGGCAGATATTTTTTCTTTGAAATTCCAGTAGTGAGCAGTATACAAGTCTTGCATGTACTGTATATTATTGCTGCTTTCTGCTGCCTATATACATCATGGATCTACAGTGCATGATATACATTGACTCACGGGGGCTCTCAGGTGGTCATTGGTGGAAGTGCACCCCGGTTCAGGTCAGAGTGGCAGCCATTTTAGTCTCGGAGGCCCCGCGCTCTCAGCATGGCATGCGCTGCAGAGGTAGATTCTTATCGGGACGAGGTCGTGGCAGCTCCTGTACTCGTTCGCCGTGGGACAGCGACTCAAAGCCAAACCGCGCGTCAGTCACACCGGGGACAGATGACAGACAGGCGGCCCATTATTCCTCCGCCTCCTCTTTATCTCAGGTGAACCACCCTCACCTCACCCCCCGCACGCTCCTTATTCAGAGTTTGCCCGTGTGCCTCCGCTGCTGGTGATAGACCCCTTTGAATGTTTCAACAAGGAAACAGATTTGGGTCAAAAAACAACTTGGCCACTTTGGTAAATTAAGATTAAGCTCAAGTGTGAGGCATGTGGGCCCCTGCACGAGACAAGCTGTAGTGTGGAGCGCAGCATTAGTACATTTATTGAGTATATTGACAAAATAAGTATTCATACTAACTAGGGTGACCAGATGTCCCAGTTTACCCGGGACAGTCCCACTTTTAAGACCTTTGTCCCATGTCCCCATGACTTTCTCCAAAATCATGGTTTTGTCCCAGTTTCAGACCAGATCTGTCCCACTTGTTGGCCAATTTTGATCCCAAAGTAACACATTTTGCTTGAAAATCAATGTCTTTGGACCATGCACATGCCAATTACAAAGTATAAACACATTATAAACTCCATTGTTTGTTGCATGTCGTTAACATTAGACGTTAAAGGTCCTATACCGGATTTTTAAACTTTCATTGTTTGTATATTTTGTAGTAATAACACTAACAAAGACTAGTTCTTGAGAGAAACAAAGCTAATCAAATATCTACTTTTACAATTTACTGAAGGAGGATGCAACTATTTCATTCCACGACTAGGAAAAGTATCAAATACAGGACCTTTAACCGTCAGCAAAGGAAAAAATAATTTAAAGATTTCAAATTTGTGTCTCAGTTTATAATTTGGAAAAACTGGTCATCCTAATTCATACATATTTTGTAGGGGGTGGAAAATATATTCTTTTTTACATTTTAACTTCCGTAGAGTCCCTTTAAGCATATGAACATTATTTGCGTATTGAACTAATATTAAAAGTTGTTCCATCCCTAGACGGGATTATGCCCTGACTCCTCAGTGGTGTTAATGTTAAGGTGAGTTAATGTGCGTTAATCCAGTCGTATCAAAGTGAGAAGAAGAAGAGAAACATTCTCAACCAACCAGGTCCAGTCAGTCAACAATATACACACAATACAATACTATGGTTTTAGTAAAAAATGTTTATTCTTGTTTTAAGAATAATAATTCAAAATACAAATCTCAAAGTGATACATTTGGCATCTCCTTGTCTTCTTATTGCATTACTAGTGCATAACCAGGCTATAGCCTATGATCTAGTATATAACACTCTGCTTAGAGTTTATTGTGCTCAGCTGTAACTTTGGCATACAATACAATGAGATCCATTTAATGTGGTGTATTCAAAAGTATAACTTGGCAGCGGTTGTGTTCACAGAATACACAGAGGACTTTATGGCAATTATTTTTATAGCATGTCGACAAGTTTGCATTGAGCAGTGTTCAAAGCTGCTCCAAAGCCGCAGTGAGCGCTGTCCTCTGGCATCTCATAAGCCCCTTTCACCTGTCCACGCATCTCAGTGTATCATTATCTACTTTCTGTAGGCTGAAATGTGGAACTCTGTTCAGGTGTAGTTTACTCATTTGTACTCTCTTTTGTCTTGCTGCCAGCGAGACTGTACAAGACAACCTTACAATGTGCATTTTGTGATGAGAACTAAAGAATTGAACTGCTACAGTAAACAAAATGCCAGTACCAATATAAAAAGGCACAAATTCTACAACAATGTCCATCTTATTCAAAAGGTAATTATTAAAAAGTATGCATTTTACATTGTACTGTAAAGTTCACTTCACCTGCGTCTTATGTTGAGCAGTAGTTTCTGCCGCTCCTCCTCCTGTTTCCTCTCCACTCTCTTCATTTTATAGTCCCACTTGGGCACCTGTAGTTTATTGCTATTGCGGCTCCTGCGGACCTTGTCAGGTTTGTAGTTTGGGTGTGGAGCCTTGCAGAGCCGCACTTTGGGCACAATGAGGCCGGGGCGCACACTGGCTCTGCGCAGTAGGTGCAGAGGCAGCAGGCTGGCCCTCCTCATGGCCACTGAGGTGGCCACCGCAGCCACCTCAGACAGAAGCTGTGGCTGCAGACTGGCCCTGCGGTCCGTGGCCCGAGGGATCAGCTGCACCCGCGAGTTCTGGAAGAACCTCTTGTAGTGGTTCAGTCTGTCTGGGCCCAGACTCTTGAGCTCGGCCAAGCGTATCCTACGCAGGATCTCCTGCACTGCATAGCGCCTCTTCCCAAGGCATGGAGGGCTGCCTGGACACACTGTGTGGGCAGCTGTGGCGATGAGGGGGCTGCAGATACTGGTGGTGACCCGCACCATATGCTCAAACACTCCATCATCCACTGGGGAGATCTTGTTCTTCATGTAGAACCTATAATTGCAGCAGCTGAACAGATCCACCACACGCCTCCAAAACGACTTTGGCTTCTCAGCTGCAGCCACCAGCTCCTGACCAGGACATAAACCTTTACATCATATTTTATTTACCAAAAAATATATATTTTATAAACAATTGCCAACCTCTAATAAGGGCCACTCAAGAGGGAACGAGTCACAGAACTGCTCTGCACAGGGCCGGGCCATCAGCTGGGTCATCAGGTTGGCTGTGTCATGGCGTCCAGTGAACAGAGCCCATTCTCGAGGGGTTAGTCCACGGCCGCTGTCCCGAGCTTGGACATCCGCCCCTGGAAAGATCAGTGAGGAACTAAATTATATGAAAGCATTGTTTGTAGTAGTTGATGTCAGCCCTTTAGCCACTGTCCCCTGTCCCGTAGCACTGTATGGTCTTTACCCGCGAGCATGAGAGCGCGGACACACTCGGTGCGGCCCTGCATGGCGGCCTTCATCAGAGCCGTGAAGCCATGGCAGTTCCTCCTCTCGATGTTCAGACCGGGGAAGTAGTTTAGCATGAAGTTGGAAATGAAAGCATGACCTGGGGACCACAGAAAAAGGAAACATTTCATTTTAGACAATGTCCTTGTGTAAAAACACCTTGCAAAGCTGGTCTTTTCTTCTTTTTTCCACCCTGCGTCCAGCTCTAACACTGTAAAACAAATCTTCTTCCTCTTTATTCCCTGACAGTTTCGCTTTGACTAAAGGCGTCTCATGTTTCTCTGCTCCACTGGTGCCCACAGACTTGGTCACCTGTGCCTGAGCGGCTCTCACTTGGGTCCTGACTCCTGACAGACGATCAATGCTTGTTTTAATGAAGCAGAAAATGAAGAGAAGTCCACTCATCTCAACCCTCAGTCACTCATTTATCACAGTTAGCGGACACAGATCAGGGCGTCATGCCTGGGGTTTGTGTCTTAGATGGTTTGAAAAGAGTGATTTTACCTTTTGATGTCTCCTGATAGCTGTGAAACTAGTATTTGGCTGATCTTGTGATGGATGCTTTTGTTTTGGCCAATTTAAAAATAACAGCGACAGCTTTCCTCTCTTTTAGCCAAGTACTTGTCACTGGAAAAAGTTTTATGAACACAAAGAAAATTAATGATGGCTATCTTTTCTTCTGTCTTTTCTTGGTAACCTGCCTTATTTGATAAATCACTTTTTCAGCATGACCACAGGCTGTGACACAACTGAAAATATGCATTACAAACTATAAAATATTATTAATCTGTTAAAAAATCATGCAAAATACTGTATTCTTTGTCAGACTATTGTTGATTTAAGTATTATAAAGCTGAAATCATTATCAAAAATACAGAAGGTACATTTTTAATGGTTGATCCAGTGTTTGGAGTCACTTTTTATTTTGTTTTCAAGACTATTTACATTGTATGATTCTAATTGTATAATTTAATTCTATGAATTAACTTTTTGTTTTTTTTAAGGGTGAAATAACTCTTTCTAAATAGCCATTTGCTCTTTGTCAACTTTATTCTGTTTTCTTTTGGCATTTTCTCAATGAGCTTCATTAGGTCGTGGCCTGAAATGGTTTTGAACAGTCTGTGATCTGAAAACTATTTCTGGTGACAACATTGTGAAGCTCATTGACAAAATGAGAAGTGATCAAAGCAAAAGGTGCGATTTTGATTTAATCATGATTCCAATGTGTTCATGGACAAATGTCATGCCTTCAGTGAGAATCTACAATGTAAATAGTCTTAAGATAAAGAAAAAAACATACAATTATCAAAAACTGACCCCAAACTTTTGAGCGGCATTGAGTAACTGTATTTTAATAGCCTGGTAAGCCAGCCTGACTCTTTGTATGAGATACATTGGAAGACAGTGTGGTATTTAGTGAGAACGCTACCAGACCAATCACAGCAAAATTCAACTCTTAAAATAGTCAATGTAAAAAAAATTCAAGCTCTTAAATTCAACAGTAGAAAAATAGCGTGAAATTCACAGTGAAAGATTCACAGTAAACTTCCTGGACATCAAGACCTGAGCAATCGATCCTGGAGACTGAAAAGGAGAGACACATGTTTCCTATTGGCTGATGTCTTTTGTGGGCGGGATTAAAAATGAGGAAGGTAGAGTTCTGGCTTTAATGAGTCAAATCTGAACATTTTAATTGGTCCTTGTACTGTTTGTTGGTGAACCAGAAGTTGGTTTTGACAAAAAATCTTCCATAATAAACTGTACTTTAGTTTACTTTAGCAGAGCCCTCAGATCCTCCTCTCAGATGGTGTTGGATGTGCCCAGGTCTCGGTATAAGAAGTGGGATGCCTTTTCCGTGGTAGCACCAAACCTGGAACTTGCTCCCTGTTGAACTGCTTGACCTGTCGCTATTTCAGTCCAGATTAAAGACTCACTTATTCACACTTTTAGCAGTAGAGGCATTTCTTGGTTAACTTTTCCTTGTACAAGTTCAGAGGTTAATTTCGACTCAGTTTATCTCTGCAGTAACCCGGTCACTCGCCCTGCAGGGTGAGCTGAGGCGAGCGGAGATCATGTACCTGCTTGTGCCGCGGTGATGAGCGCCGTGTTGCCCTCGTTGTCCTGCCAGTTCACGTCCAGGTACGGGCACTGGGACAGAGCCATCACCACATCTATGTAGCCGTGGTAACACGCCATGATAAGGCCACTCTGAGACACAGAAAAAAACAGATTGGGATTTTATAATGTGCAAAATAACGGGAACAGCCTATTCTTCGACCTATGTCCAATGTGGAGATAAGAGCACAGAGTAAACTGAATAAACATTTCATAGCTAGTTGTTTGGCCAACCTTCAATAATAACAAATGCCCTGATTATAATTCCTGTTAAGCTTTTCTAATGCCATACTGTGTAACCCTTTACCTAATTGGACAAAATATCAGTTATTGTTACATCTCTCTGTCTTGTTTTTTGAGGGGTGGAAAATACCTGACAACCATCCATCTGTACAACTAACGAGCTTGTCACTCAGACCTGATTCATAACTTTATGAGAGCGGGGCCTCACCAGCTTGTTTTGTTGTGGCATTTTACACATTAATATGATTGCTATTGAACTAAAGTGAATACACAGACTAGTATGACCCCACAGGACAAACCTACATCAGTTACGGCCTCCTTCCTGGCACCCCGTGGTGCTCCCAGCCAGTTGGCCACTGATTTACATCTGCATTCACAGATGGGTTCACAGTGACCAGTATCGGCCCCCGGTGCTTTTGTTCTGTCTGATTAGCACATGCATGCTACATGTCTTTTGTTTGTCACTCTGAGGGAGACCCTTTAAATGCTGTCTACACTTAGTATCTTGTCAGAGCTTGTCTTACCAGCGCTGTGTGCAGGGCTGGTGCAGACGCTCTCCAGATGCATCTGATAATGAATTAATACACTTGTACAATAGACAAGCACCGTTTCATTCTTCTGAGTTATGTGGAGCAGATTCCACCACAGTTTCCATGGGGATAACTTTGCATGATTTTCTTTGACTACAGGCCAAACATACATTTAGGCTGTTCCAATTACTATGATTTGATAAGCCACTACAAAAAAATACATGTTCCAACAGTGCCGGCCCAGCCTAATAAGCAGACTTTGCAGCTGCTTAGTGCCCCCGAGACCACCAGGGGGCCCCCAATAGTACAAATTGGCACTACAGGTGTTTTGTGAATCAGGAAAGTGTTGAATCTCCTCAAAATAAGTACACTGCAAAAGACATGTAGAATTCAGTACAAGTTTCTTAAGATAGATAAGATAGATCTTGGTTTGAGTAACTCATTTCAAGAAATGTGTCAGTGGGGTAAGTGTTTTTTTTACACTTAATTTAGAAAAAACACATCAACATTCTTATTAAGTAAATTAATATTGTTTTCATCAAAATTTCAGTGTGATGAGATATTTATTACTTAATTTAAGAGTAAAATACAGGTTTCTTGAAATTAATTACTCAAGTCAGGGGCAAATACAAGTTTTAACAATTCTAGATTTCTTTTTGCAGTGTAGTCTATGTCTTCAGGGAGGAGACTGCGGAATCTACGGGTCAGTTCCAGTCGACTGAGGAACAGTTTCGTACACAGGGCCATCAGGAAGCTGAACTCCCTGCCCTCCCTCCCTCCCCTCTTGCCCCTCCCCCCGCTCCACAATCAAGGATGAGAGAAACATAATTTCGCACCATTCACATGGTTTTGACAAATAAAAAAATCTTGAATCTAGTCAGGAGGATGAAGTGTGAGGGAATTTACTAATTGTGTCTCGTTTATTGGAATATATCTGAAATGAAACTGAAATTGCGAAGGCCCCCCCGACATAATGCCGCTTAGGGCCCCATGAATCAATGGGCCGGCCCATATTGTTAAAGTACTGGTATCGAAAAAACTTCAATGATACCTACCCAGCCCTAGACAGCACATATAATGAGTTGTCTAATTATTTTTCTCATAAAGGTGTCCAGAAGTGTTGACAATTTTCAAAAAACTGTGCATGATGTGTTTCAGCCATAAGAACAAAGTGGCAGGTTAGTGAATCCAATCATTTTCAAATACTGATCAAGTATAACATTTGTAGGGCTGGGTACCGTTCAAAATAATATAATAATAAGGTGCGACCAGTATCGAAAAATAAACGGGTACCGAAGAAATATTTTTCTTTAGAAAGCAAATTCCTCTGCCTGGTTGGTCTTGAGACTGCACTAAAGAAAGTAACTTAGGTGTTTCAGCTCAAATAAATGATAAAAACACCAACATAAACAGTATTTTGTTGAATAAATGACCATTATTCCATTTTGCCCTGAGGAAGACAGTGTTGTCAAAACGCATGGGCATGTCCATGTAGAATAAAGGACTTTTATTTTTCCTAAAACAGAGTGCCTCGAAGATTTCTTGCCTCACATCTATTCATTGCTGTTATGGTATTTGTTTCATGCAAGGTCCTGCTGTTTTATCGTGTATATACACAGGCCTCATCCTAGTAGAGCACCTGGTTCAACCTACGGTATAGGTTGGGCCCAATCTATGACAACTTACTGAGACAGAAACCGATTGACAATAACAACCTGAGAGTGAAACCATCTCCACCTGTCATGCTAATGAGCCTGAACTGCTGGGCGGAGCAGGGCCATAGGGAAGTGTCAACAGCCTTAAAACCCAGGGTGAGACAATACAGAGGTAACGAGCCATATTA
This sequence comes from Lesueurigobius sanzi, assembly GCA_900303255.1. Lineage (NCBI taxonomy): Eukaryota > Metazoa > Chordata > Actinopteri > Gobiiformes > Gobiidae > Lesueurigobius > Lesueurigobius sanzi. Next base: position 36,543 of record OMNZ01108225.1, read on the forward strand.
AGCATGAATAGGCTAAGATGTTTTCCTACTTTTAGCACCAAGAGAGGAGGGACTTCGAGGTTAACTCCTCCTTCTGGCGTGCTCACATCGTTATTAAGCTTATGACGATCTTTGGACTGAGATCGAAATGTCCTACATTTCAACTACAGAGTACAGATGAAGACTGAAGAATCTTTGCCTACCTGGTTCTACAGACTATCACACAATTGCCTGGATCCCACTGCAGCGTTCACCAAAATGACCATTGTTGTTCTGTTTTATGGTTCTACACAACAAAACTAAAAGTCAACTCGTCAAAACAGCTCAAATTCAGATGAATAAGATGGATTTGGGTAATTTAAACTCATCTAGATATTAACTTTTTAGTGTAGGTGACAAATAATTTAGTATAGGCATTGAAAAAAGTATCATTCAGGTATCGGTAAACCAAGTATCGTTAAAGTACTAGTGTAGAAAAATGAACGATACCCAGCCGTAAACATTTGTGAATGTTCTGCCTGATCCTCTCCCAGGGAGCTGTATGGGCACCTGCTCCAACTGAAATAACGTGACCTACTATTGATTGTCTCTTAGCTCATTGTCTTTAAAGCTGGGCCCTAATGCTGTTTTTCTTAACTCAACACTGCTGTTGATGCTCACCATCTGCTGCTCAGAGCTTAACCACTTCAGTCTCCTTTAAGGTTTAACCTTTACCATCTCAACCTGCACAAGCTGCACATCCATATCTGCCCCGACATGCCCCCACCGCTGCCTTAAAGCCATCAGTTCCTGTATTTTCAAATATATAAAAGGATACTTGCTTCTAGGGTTATAATCTGTTTGATTAAAAAAGGCCTGCTAATTGTATGTTGCCTACAGTTTAATTCTGTGTGTGGGAAACTATGTGCTTATGAGAAGAGCCTGTGAGACAGTGTAAACTAAGCACTTCTTCATCTGAATAAATGAACTCCAGCACATGCACCAAGAGCACAGTCATCAATAGTTAAATCCAACTGACACAGTGATGGGAGGGCCCCAAGTCAAATTATGCTTAAAGGGCCCCAGGATGGTCATGGAGGCCAGTGGGTCAAATCTTTTCAACAATGTTAAAATGGCATCAGTAAAATAACTATTTGGCCATTAGATCATCATACTGTATACATGTCAAGTCTTGTATCACCTTAAACTATGCATCAGCTGAAAGTAGTATCAAACTCCAGAGGCAAAACCCTCTTTTTTTCCGTTTTAGTTGTAAAGTTGTAGCTAGCAGTTAGTCCCTGTAGGATGTGAAAAACTGTGATATTCAATAACTTAATGCAAAATCATTGTAATATTTTACTGAAGTGTTTCAAATTTTTTGTTGAATTTAAACAAGAATCACAGCAATTTGTTCATCTTATTGTGTCAAAACAAGTTTTAGAAAATAACTATATCACCTGAAGACCAAGACGAGGCAAAAATAGAACTGAATTAGGGGGAAAAAATGACTTCTGAACTTTTGGAAGATTCTGAAAACCTCAGTAATTTTGCAATTCATTGTGGCTTCTTGTTACCTAATATTTCAATATATTGTGGAGCCTGAATGTCAAGAGTCTCCTTATATTGTTACAGATTTGAACAGTGCATTAAATATATTAGATTGGTCCATAAAGATCATGGTTTCCTGCTTTGTTGAAGACACTTTGTGACACTCAGACAGCCAAGTACATTATGACGTGGTCCCTGATATTTTCTAGTATATTAACACAAATTAATATCTCTCTATATTTTGGGGAACTTTCTCGATAACGATGATCAAGCGATATTTTTGCGAAACATCAAAAATATGCACAAATGTGCTGGTAAATGTATTCATTTAGATCACTGTGTCGTCAAGAAGATCGCCTAATTGTCTTGAATACACTGCAAAAGTGAAGAAAAAACATTATTTGAGAGATTCAAGTATATAACTTTTTTTTTTAGTGCCAGCTTTTGCCGATTTTATTCATTTCTTGACTTTGAAGATTGTTAATATACTGTAGCCTATGTACTGTATATATCTTCCAAACAACATTTTCAATATCATCTTGTAGACTAGTGGATCTCAACTGATGTGGCATCAGGACCCACCATAAATCTATAGCCAAGCCACAACCCAAATAAGAACTGAATTTAGGATATACATTATGTATTTTCCTACAAATTATAGTTGAATAAGATTATCATCAAAATGGCTCATACTGACAGATCCAGGGATGCTTTTGTGGATTTTTAGACGATCAACATTTAAAAATGATTCTTTATTCTTTATTAATGGAATGCCCCTTGAGATGCAGCATCTCATTTTCGAGGGGGTCCATAATGATGGCGAGGAAAGGCTTGCGGCGCACTTTGTTGAGAACCTCTGTTGTAGACAATACCTCTGTATAGTATATTGAACACATACACTCCTGTTCCTGTCGGTCTCGGTGACCTCCTCCGGGGTCACTCCTTGGCGGATCATGATCTTGACAATGATGGGGTTGTTGTTGCAGCAGGCCTTATAGAAGGAGATGGGCTCCGGGCTGTCCGGGCTGGGGGCGCGGCCAAAGTCTGAGCCGGCGGCGCACTCCGGGGGGTAGTAGGAATCGTCCGAGGCGATGCTCCGAGTGTCCGAGCGGTCCGGCAGCGACTCGAAGTCCAGCTCTTCGAACTCCTGGTAGATATCGTCCTCGTCCTCCCAGTAGTTACGGGTGTATAAAACTTCAAAGGTATTATTCTCATCATAATCCAGCGACACTTCAGACTCCTCTCCGTCTCCATCGATCCTCGTGATGGACATAAGAGGCACATCCGTTGTTTTATTTGCGAAATCTCCCATTCCCCCTCCTTTAGCAGACCCATTCTCTTGAACCTTTATTTCCTCAATTTGGTTCACTGTTAACAACATTTAACTCACAACCCCACCAATACTGCACGGCTCTGAACACTCGGGTCGCCCAATGTTCAAGATGTTTACGCTAGTCAAGAAGCGATCCAAATCTATCTTGGCAACACCTGCAAGGAAGTCTTCAAGGCACAGAGGTCAAAAGAGGTCACAGGGATTGACGGGAGATCACTCAGAATCTAGAATATATTATTCCCTAAAATGACTTTGAAGATCGTCAGAAGCTTTTTATCCTTGTCATTGCTGGTTAGGTCCAATTGACATCTTGTCGGTATGCAGACCTGGCCGTCAATAAAAACAAAATCTGCTTATGTCAAAATGTGTTAAAACATGAATTAGTCCGTCTTCTGGGAAACTTCTGTAGCCTTTAAAAGTTTTAATTTCACGAAATGTGGCATTGCAAGTGCAGATCTCGAGTCAGCCAGGCCTTTGCATCCGGTGTTGGGAAATATCACATTCTGCGCTTTAGAAAAGGAAAAATGAAAGAAATAAGTAGTCCTGGTTGCAACGGTTGCCTTGTTGAACAGCTAATCCGTGGCTTCCCTGTGGAGAGCTCTTGGCTGTGTCTGATGGTGTCCAGCAACGGGATGAACGGCATGCTCCTGGCCTGGCGCACGATAATCCCTTTAGTCACTGTCTATGGCTCGACCTATTCCCCTGAAAGTCCACCTGACCTGCTTTTACATTAACCTTGTATTCTTGTTTGAGGTTTTCTTTTACACCCCATATAGAGGCAACTTCCCTCTTACAATATGACTTTTCTCAAGAACATGCATTTATTATTCAGGTGTGAATGAATGTCATTGCTACTAGGGCAAAGCCAACCTGATCCCACCCCTTTAAAAGGTTCATCTCCTCAGTGTTTAACACTGCTGCTTTAAAATGGACTTACTAAATATGACACACACAAATATACCACAGACTATATCATAGACTAGATAGACCTAATCATTCAATACCTGATACCTAACTATTGCACTAAATGAATGCTTTCCGCTCCACTATTCAACACAATTATATTCCTCCAAAGCCGGCCTGGCTGGTCACATGCTGATTAAAAATTCCCACGCCATTAATTGAGATTGACTGAAGTGTAAATAAAGATTTTGCACAGTTCTAGATGTAAATGATTAATTTTATGATTAGATTTTTAATTGTGCTGTGGATTCAGTGGCGCTCGTATTGTTTTGCGTAATACATACAGCTTTTTTGCTCATTTTTCCCAGCTGTCCATTAGTTTGGCTGTTTCATCGTCATGTGGTGTACATACAGTCGTCCTCAGGTGAGTATTTCAGTGCTCCTCTCATTTGCTAACCGTGCAAAGGTTGCTCTTGATTATTGCGTGCCAACAGTTGCTCCGTCCGGTGAGAGCAGCGAGTTAATTGGATTCAGCACAAATAACTCAGCATCCTGTTTCCCTGAGCTCCACTGTTGTTCCCATTATCCCGAGCCAGACCGGCCCAAATAGCCCCCTGCTGCTTCACGGCGAAGGCGAAATGTCTCCATATTAATAACTCTTCTGGACATTGGATGAGATGACAGGGTTTCCACTCTTTGCTTGAAATTATTTTCCAGGTCACTTCCAGGATTTTCCATAACATTTAAAAGTGCAGAAATACATAATACATTGTGATTAGGTATTTCGTGGTGCCCCCTGTGGATGCGATCTAATAATAGCTAAAGCCTATAGCCTTTTGGTCTGAAGAGATTCAAGCTTAGAACATGGTAACATTTTGAAATAGAAGATAGTTTTCCTGTGTTCTGGAGCAGAATGAGCTCGTCTTTAGTCTGGTGGGCAAAGTGTCGCTTACATTTATTTTAAACAGAAAAGCAAAGGGAGGAGAAATATTTTCAAGGACAAAATATGTTCTTCCAGGACATTTGGCATTGTTTGTCATTTCCCATGTCTAGAAAGAAAGGTAGATCATTTTCCAGGTTTTCAAGCTTTTCCATAACCCTGGATCACAGTAGTTTCCTTCTGATAAAACAAACAAGAAAGAATTAAAGAAAAAAAACAACATTGTTATTCAAAATTATTAAAGTCCAGGAAATCCATAAAAAAACTGTAATATTTTAAAAGTCCTGGAAGTAGAGCTGCACTGTTATCGGGAAAGTCATGGCTCCTGTAGGTACACACTGCTATTGTGTCCATGGGCACCTTACTTTGCTTCAAAGCATTGCGTCAGTCAGTCGACCTCAGGGCAGCTGTGGCTACAATAGTAACTTACCTGGACCAAGTGTGGAGTTAAGGAATGATGCCTGCTACAGTGTGGGCTTTGAGAAGCTAGTCAAGCTTGTAAAGCACAAAACAAGTGTAATTACCTGTATGTCCGGACTATAAGTCAGTCGGGGTAGAAGTTGCACCAGCCAAAAAATGCACAATGGAGAAAAAAACATATAACTGGACTAAAGTCACATTTTTCTTGGGAAATTTATTTGACATAATTCGAGACCAAGAACAGACACTTCATCTTGAAAGGCAAGTTATAATAATAACAATACTAGAATACAAAACAACAGGCTGAATAGGTGTCTGGTATGTTAATGTAACATATTAATTAATATACAAGTTGCGCTTGAGTATAAGTCACAGGACCAGCCAAACTATGAGAAAAAGCGTGACTTATAGTCCAGAAAATACAGTAATCATTATTGCATTTTAAAGGTACTCTGCATAACATTTTGAATTCTCCTGTTGCCAGCAATACAAAACATGCTCCTAATTACTAGATAGATAAAGGAAATGCTGTTGTTACAGTGGGTAACCAAAGAATGGCTTTGGATGAGGACCTGAATCTCATTTGGCTGCTTTTAGTCCACATCTCCATGGAGACGAGCTGGAGACGTCCCCGCTCAGAGAAAAGCCCAGAAAAGTTACAAGTCAGGTCTTAGGAGGTGAGCCTCTCACAGCAAAGACACGTTTGTTCACTTTATTTAGGTATTTTTCAATGATAAAAACTGGAATAAAAAATAATAATACTCATATTTTTATTGGGTGAAATGTTACACGGTGTACCTTTAAATAACTTTGGAAGCCTTAACATTTCAGTAATATGAAAGATAAGAAAATAGACCACGTTTGTAAATGTCTAAACTACAGTTAGCACATTTTTTACATGGGATAAACCCCACAAATAACCTACAATAGCACTTAGTCTTCACTTATGTGCTTATCCCGACCTTTAAACCAGGGGTGTCCAAACTTCTTTCATCTTTTGCCGCATATTGAATTGTATACGACATGGAGGGCCACAGATCAGTGGCCAGTGGAGTCAAACATTCAACTGGGTTCATTTAAGAGGTTTTAACCTTTCCCCACATGCGTTTTTAGACTGGAACCTTAATGCAAGCTCGGTCTCACAATAAAACATACATTTTTGAGGTTTTAATTGTGTAGATTTGTTAAACTTAAACAAAAAATGTATTATCTCCAATGTGTGCCAATTAAAAAGAAGCTTGTGGGCCATCAAACATTGAGGGCCGCACTTTGGGCACAGTTCCCTTAGAAAAGACAATGCGCACACAGAAATGTAAGTCACAACTATTTATTATGGTTGCATTTTTTTTTTCAGACCCAAACAACTTACGTCCACACCATTGTGTTACAGTACATGCCAATGCTTTCTGTACATATAAAAATATAAATTATTTGCCTCTATAAATTGAAATACAAGACCAAGAGTTTGAAGTGTACAGCTTAATTCAACAAAAGACTAAAAGGTCACTTCAATAGCATAAAATGTATGACGTCATCATTCCACACAGTAGCACAGCTGCCTGCACATCCAGAATGCAGATTCACATTTGTCAAACTGCTTTTTCTCTCGACGCAAAAACAGTGTAAAAACTAAACTCTTTCTACTTTGCAAAGGTATCACTGGTCAATATCGACAGCTCTCAGTAAAACAATTCCAACATCAGTGGATTTCAGTGATCGTTATTATTGAAATAAAGTGCACAGACTTTTGCATGAAAGACATTGGGCGATGGTAACTTTTGGTGGAAAAATCAAGCCTATTTATTGCATGGATTCAACCAAATAAAGCTGTTTTTCTGGCACTTCATATAATTTGTAGGTGAATCTGTGCACAACTTGCTAAATTTTCCATCTAATGCTTAACAATATACTTTTTTCACAGCCTCACAATTTAGTGCAAATTATATATATAGTAAAAAAAAAAGAAAAGCCTAACCTATTATTGCACTTAAGGGTAAATTATTTTTGGAGTTAAGAGGCCATTTGAAGCCTATAAAAGCTAGTCTTCTGCATCCATGAAACATAGGTGTAAAGCTAAAGTGAGCAAGGGGTTTGTGGGTGAACATGCCTATCAAAGGCAGTGGAACGCAGCTGTAGGAGGGGACTTTTCCCATTCGTTTTTCCCATAGACTTCTTTAATTAACAATATGGTGAGTCAAGGTGATAAAAAAACAATTTATGTGGAACTTTATGAAAGAAAAAGCTAGACGTTTTCTGCATTTGTGTGTTTAATTCGTTGCTGATCTGCTCCTATCGTCTCTTTGGACTCCTTTTGTTTTCTTTTGAGGAGTCTATGGGAGAAATGAATGAAAATGAGCTTCCAGCGTCAGAGGCGACCAGGCATGTGGCGCTCCGGTGCGACTCTTGGACATACACGGTGCACACGAAACGAGAACATCGAGAACAAGTGGGAACATCCAAACTGCTCGCTGTGTCGGGGTTTAAGTATATTTTCACATACACAAGTGACACTAACACGTCCACGACTTGGCAATCTGAAAATGCATCAGTAGCGTATATTAATTATTAGTTCCACAATAGACGGATGTTTTTGGAGCCTATGAGAGTGAGAGCGTTTTCTTTTTTTCCAGTTTAGTAGTGCATGAACGAGATCGGTCTCCACAGAGGTCGACGAGTAACTTTTCTTTTGAAGTAAAACAGTATGATCTTATTTCACAGCACTTGGCAGAAATGTGACCGCTGAAATAAAAACACGCTTCAACAACAACAAAAAAATCCTCTGAAATAAAATCGCGTTGCTACATAAAACAAGTTCCTCCTTTTCTGTGACAGCCTTAGTTTAATTAAGCCATTTGGCAGAACCACAAATCCAAATGTAACAAATACCCATGAAGCAGACGTCTCAAAATGGCTCATTAGGAAACGGAGCTGTCTGAAATCTGCTCGGCAACAGTGGAAACGGAGGACCATATGAGGTAAAAGCACTTAGCCATTGCAAACTTTCCCACAGGATTAAAACCAGTTGCTGGGCTATCTGAGTGTAAATAATGCTAAAATGTTTCGACAGCGTTTGTCTCATCAGTCTTATGTCTCACAGCTTATGATGTGGTTAATGTGAGGCGTTACCATCGGTGATTGCATTGAGCACGTACAGCCAGTAAAAAGAGGAGACCACCAGGCTTTTGCAGAGACCACTCTGACCATAGTTTACTGTTCAAGATGAGCTGCTGTAGGACGCGGAGGCGCTTCTACTCGCCTGCCGCTCGTAGTTCACCAGTCGCTGTCCAACCAGGTATCTGCAAGAGGAAGAAAGCAAATACAAATATATCATGTTTTATTCATGCTTTTTAAACTGCTTTAAGGTGCCCATACACTAGAGGATTTTAAATCTTTTGAGACTAAAGATCTGTGCACAGACCACACACACTTAAGGACAGACATGAGGACACACATACACACACATGAGGAGTCCCACCACAGATCATGCCATGAGAGAAATGAAAAATCTGGCTAAAAATCCTCTAGTGTGTGTCCAGCTTTAGAATACAAAACACCAGCAGAATGTGCAAGACTGCTTCTAATACCGGAGTGAAAAGGACAAGCGTGACAAATTTAAGTTAGTATCAACTAGCAACCGACAAACATGCTAACAAGGAAGAGAGTTTGACCACAGAATCAGAACAAGTTTATCCACGCCAGTTTTTAATATTTAACAGTGACGAAAAGAAAGGTGGAGCGATAATGATACGAGGAAATATGACGAAGAGCAGTGTTTGGCTTCACTGTGACTACGGCCCGACTATAATGTGAGACGAGGAAAGACCAGGGGTGAAAGTCAGTGCTAAAAGAGGAGGAAAGACGAGGAGCTCTCCCATGTTACGCGCAAAATTACTAGGCTAAAAACTCCTACTAAGACATTAGACTTTAACCTCAAATGTTTTGTTCTTCCTAAGGGCGGCATAACAGAAAGTAATTCAGAAACACTGGTCTACCCTAAACGTTAAAACTCAGTGCAACTTCACTATGGAGGATGCGCAAATGAAAGAAAACTGTTATGTTTCTGATGAGGATATTAGTCCAAATAGGGGATCTTACTTGTAAAAAGCTTAGATTAACTTGATACTCACTTGTCATTTTTAATGTGCTCGTAGAGCCTTTTGAACTGGCGGATCTGGAAGGACAGGACGGCCAGTAGAATGACCACCATCAGTAGAAATGGATAAATCCTTCTCTCCACCAGTGTCTGCATGGCCGGCTGTACAGCTGCAGAGGAAACACAGAAAACATGAGGTTGTGATACAGTATGATGCCTAGAGCGTACCACATCTCAACACAATGTGCCGGAAATTATTTTTCCAATTTTAAATTCTCCATGAAAGAGGCATGTGGTTATTTCTTGCTTTGGACAATCTCAGCGTATCACTCGTTATGAAGTCAATGCTTTCAGTAAGAAGCACATCTCTAAGCAACATCTTTGTATGCAATAATCACATGGGAAAATGTTGGAAATACCAGAGGCTTTTTCTAACTTTTACCAGGAAATTTGTTCATCTGTGCCAGTGTGACTTACCCAGCAGCGGCGTGACTCCTTTAGAGACTGTATATGGCACACACAGAGAGAGCAGCAGCACACAGATGACTGGGGCAGCAAGTCTTCTCACAATATAAAGAAGGTCTATGTTCCGGATACCGTTAGCATAGACCTACAGGAAAACAACATTGATGATACATCTGGATATTTGACAGCATTTTGATATTTTGTACTTTTCACTATTTATACTAAACAGTTGAATGTAGTTTAATTGTTCTGCCCCATATTTGTAAGCAATTAGAATAAATGAGATGAGAACACAATTTGGGGAAAGAAAACAAACTTCATGGTATATACACAGACTGTAAGCTATGATTACCCAAAGGCCCATGCAACTGACCTGTTCAATGACTGTTTTGAGCCACCACTGTGGACCCATCAGTGTTATCGCTGCAATTATTTTAGCGTGCAGCACTCCCAGAGCCCAGTCCTGCCACACAGAGACACATATTTTAGACACTTCTTGAGCTACATATAATACAGCCCGGATTTAAATAACAAAAATAACATCCTGTCCCAACCTGCCAGGGGTAGAACAGAGGCGTCTGGTCCAGGGGGACTCTGAGAGGGGCCACAACGACCAGCTCAAACAGCAGACCCAGCAGCAGCGGGATGACACCGGCCAATAGCACCGCAACGACCACCGTCTTCACGATCTGCACAAGACAAAATGGACACATCTTCTGGTTATAGTTTCATATTTGTTGAACTAATATCTAAGTGTTAATATTAATAAACTTTCATAATATTGGTAACGGTGGGCCTTGATAGTGTATTTTTTCACCTCAAAGTCTAAAAATGCAAATTTGTATATACATTTGTATATGAAAAATATACTATTTTCTTATTTTCTTAAATATAAACAGAAAAAATGATGCAATGCCAAAGAACTGTTTCAAGATTGAATATATAATTGAGGCCATGAGTCACATGTTCACTCCAAAAATTGTGTGTTAGGAATAAAAGATCAGAACATGTACTGTATATAGTTCTCACATCACTATAAAAAGTACAATCAAAGGCCCTATACCGGCTTTATTTTGTTTGCAAACAATGAAACGGAGCAAGTAAATGACATTGTCCAAATTGTAAATTGTTTCTTAACACTTTCTAACATCCCAATTCTTTTCAGCGACGACACTGTCACATTAATGCTAACTTAACCAGCCTGCAAGTTCATAAAATCAAATGTTTTATAATTAGATTAACAGTATTTTTCCCCACAAATTTCTTTGTTTACAATATACTAAAGGAGGATTTTAAAAGTGTGTTCCGTTACTTGAAAGAAAAGTCGGGTATAATGCCTTAAGACCTTGTTTTTGACACCAGTTTGTGAAATGCACCCACCATGATGGTCCACTCGTGTACTTTGAGCATGATGACGGAGCGTCCCTGGGGCATCCAGGACAACATCATGGTGGCAGCGCGGATGGACAGCCAACACACATACAGACCACTGGCCGCAGTGTACAGCTCGTGGACCACAGCACTGCCCATCCAAAAGGACATCAACCAACGGCCTGCACAGACTGGAGAAGAAGGCATAGTTAAGTGTGGCCCGAGAAAACATGAACACAAACATGACAACAACTTAGGGCCTTTTCACACATGTTGGAGCACTCTAGCTTCAACTGTATTCACGTCACAATTAGTTCAGTCCATTCACATGCTCTGTCTATCAGTCTCTCTAAAAGCCACACCATCGGCCACGTGACAAAAAACGGGCGATGGGGCAGATAGTAGTGCAATAAACCAGCTGTTCGCCAAACTTATTCCCATGACAACGGGCATCAAGCGAACAGTGCCTTGTCAATGTGGCGAAACACACGCACCTGTACCACTCTCTCTCGGTTAACAGTCAGGCTGATGCCATTGATAGAGGAGAAATAAATGCCCTTTAAACTGAGGCTGTGCCACAGAGGCAGAGAGGGCCTGAGGGAGAGGACCTCGCTAAAGTTGATCCAATTTGTGTAATATTGCAAACGTCCTGCAGCGATTAAAAATAATACATGCTTCAAGTCCTTTCTTCACTCAAATAAAGGGGTGATATTCCAGCCTTTCTTCCCAGAAATCCAGTTTGATGAATAGCATAACATTAGTTGAATCTTTGGAGTTATAATTTTGCTTTATACAAGCTTCAAACATTTTTTCAGCTTGTAACAAAAACAATACTCCCTGCTATCACTTTATTAACCAGTATTCACCCAAGTCACTTACCTGGCAGAGTGAGACAGATGAAACTGGCCATTAACAACGTCACACACATAAAGATCACCAACAAAATGATCTGAAAAGGATATAAAAGTGTATTTTAACATTTAAGCCACTGATAAATAATTAGAAGCAAATATCTTTGACATTAAATCACCTTGAGAGGGAAGTTCAAGGGTCGGTGGTATGGCTGAAAGCCCACAGGACCGCCCTGCTGTAAAATGGCCTGATGAGCCGCGTGTAGCCCCTCCCCCAGACCAGGTATCCTGTTGTTGTTGTTGTTATGATGACCAGGCGGGATGTTGTTATTGTTGTTAGGCTGGTTCTCCTCCTCCTCAAAGTCTCCCAGCAAGTATGAATGTAGGTCCCTGAGAGCGGTCACAGTACACAAATACTAAATTACTATATAGTGCAGGGGTGAGTAGCATCAGGCACAGGGGACTAATCCGGCCCTCATGTATATACCCTTTGGCCTGCCAGATGATTTTAAGAAATATGACGAGCACAACATACTGTAGATCTAAACACTTATAGTGTAAAAATACTCTAATACTAATATTTTTAACCCCTTAAAATAGTTTGGTCAAGGTGATCCCCGACCTCACTGTTTGAAGTAATGCATTGTAATACATTGTGCAGCCACACATCCTAAACACCTACCTAGGTTTGGCATAACTTACAGCACATATCCCACAGTGAAGGTCCAGGCGTGCACCAGCCGTTTGAGCCACTGGCGAGTGTGGCCCTGCTCCAGTAACGCAGGGAGGACCACCTGAAGCAGCAGCAGCTCCAAAGACAGCTCACTGACCGGGGCATCGCTGCATAGACAAGGTTATTATGTAAAGTATGGAGGGGGTTGGAATGGACTTCATGTATGTCACAGTTCCTACCTGTAAAGCATGACATTATAGGGGAGGAAGGTAGGGAAGAGGAGCTTAATTATTCTGATGGGGAGCCACAGCATCAGCAAGACTATAGAGCCAAACACCACCTAAATATGACACAAAAATATTGACTTTACATGCAATCACAAAGTGTAAAAATTACAGCTAAGTAACTGACGAACCACTGAGAGGATAAACCTCCGCAGGTGTCTGTAAATGGGCAGGTGAATCATTTCTTGGACTGGGTTAAAATCGGGATCGTTTAGATTTCGCAGGAACCACAGCACACCAGGTCGGAGCACCTGCACATAAAGTTGTGTAAAGGAGTGTATTGTTTTTTATCTAAATACTTTTCAATGAAATGCAACTGTACCTCTCTGAGAAGCAGGATGAATGAAGCAAAGTAGAAAACATAAACCATGCCGACCAGCCAATGGAGGAAGAGAGTGGTACCAGGAGCTGAGTCAAAGCTCTGCTCCCTGTCTTTGAGTGTTGCGTCAAACATCTCCTACAATTAAAGGAAATTAGTAGTTGTAAAATGTGATATTTTAAGCACTTACAATTCTTATAACTTCACCAACGGTCTTACTAGTGAACAGATGTCAAGCCACCAGCCACAAATCAGAGGGAAGAGGCCGATCTCCATCACAACTAGTAGTGACACCTGAAATAAACAACATAACAAATGCAGTGCTGTATTGTTGTTGTTTTTACTAATATTAAAAGACATATTTTTTGTGCTTACTATACCTTGACAACAATGTAGCAGACTCCCAATAGACGCCTTGACCGCTGGAACTTCACCAAAGAAGCTACAGCCTGGGGCATGCACAGTTAAGGCGTTAACATTTTTAGAAGTGTTAAAAATGCACAGAATAAGTCACATTGTTCATTGCAAAGGATACATGAAACACGATTAACACTCCAGCGAGCAGGATGTATCCCAGTATTGTGGTGATAAGACCTTCAAAGTGTGAGGCTTCAATCTGAAATGAAGATATTTTTTACCTATAAGTTCGTCCTTGTGATGTTATATGAATGTCACCATTAGGTATACTTACATATTCTTCAAATCCTAATCCAACCACTGAGAAATGCCCGATGTGATAAGGGCAAAAGGCTGAATATGGATACAAAAGTGTGAAAACATTAGCAAAATTGCAGAATTGAGAACATAAATATTTCCATCAAATGTGTGAGTTTCAACATACCAAAGACCAGAATGAAAAGAGTGTTGAGAGACACCACCCAGAAGACGTGCTCCTACAAAAAGTAACATCTTTTAGCACCGATGACGTTGTGCAATGAGGAGAAGTTTAAGGATCAGGTTTAAACTCACCAGGAAAACAAGGGAGCCATCCAGGCCCAGCATCTTAAAGAATAAATGTAACAGTGCAGAACATCAGCACAATGTCTGCCTTTCACGACGACATAGTACAATTTTCAAGTCCACAAAAGACTCACCCTTTCCCAGGTCAGTTCCTCTGCAGCACGGTCCCACTCCAAAGCATTCCAGTTCAAATCATCTGCAAAAAAATAAAAGGTTGAACGCCTAAGAAGAAAGTTAAAAGAACCAGCAGAACACATCAATAATGAAAAAGGTCTGGATGGAAATGTCTTCTTTTCAATTTTCATCTCCATCTACAGTGTTTTATACAAACATTCAAGGGGGAGGAAAACCGACATGTTTTAGTAGCAGCTATTAATATATATTGCATAAATATGTTCCAGATGTTGTTGTAACCGACCAATTTATTGTTTCTCAAGGCAGTTAGACGTTCAAGATCCGACTATTTATTTAATAAGTTTAGATTTATTGATATTTTTTTGTTTGTCCTTCCCGTTTGATAGGTTTATTTTTTTCCAAGGGCTATTGCAAGAAACACTTGTGTCTTTAATGGGATGTTGAATGAAGATAGGTCACAAAGTAGACAAAGTTGGAAGGACTGGGACACAGAGATCGAGCTTTAATGACAGCTCCCCAGTGGATTCGGTGTAATATCTTATACTGGCATTTTCTTATATGTTGAATGTGTTATTGCATATTGATTCTCAACAGGTGTCAGGGTGGATTTTTGTTAACTAGTTCACAAAGCTGTAATTCTTTAGATAAAACAGTGTCCACGTCACAGATATCTGTCCAAAATGGTTTAGCTCTCGTGCCAACCTTGTCCTCCGTTGTTGGCCTCAGCCGCCTCCTCCTCCCCCCTGCCCTCCTCATCATCGTCATCATCCTCTTCCTCTCCATCATCTTCCTCATCCTCGTCCTCCACCTCGGCTTCGTCTCCATGGCGACCTGCATCCTGTGGGTCAGCTGCTGCCGGGTCTGCTGGGTTCTGGCCTTGTGCAGCATCAGCACCACCCGGACCGTTCTCTGCTCCATTCCCACCGGGTCCCTGAGAAACCAAACAAGATACTGTATGTCAAATACATGTGCCAAGTAACTGTGTTGGGGGCCACACTTTATGGCCACAATTGTTTTTGGGACACTTATTCTTTTCAAATACCTGTTTAAACCTTCATGCGAAACATATAATGACAATGCCAATACTGTTAAAAACTACTTGCTTGAATAATAAAGCTAGGCACACCTCATTAGCTGCAGCAGGGCCGTTCGGATGGTTGGGCACCAAGGGGACTGGGTTTTGTTCTAACCACTGAGGGGCCCCACCGTGGACTATTTGTTCTCTTAGCCACACCAGGCTTATGAAGGCGCACAATGTACACGTGACCACAAAACACCCTTGTAGACAATCAGCAAGCAGGTTCTGTCTGTGAAGAGGAAAGGCAATAAGAATCGTACATTCAAGGAGCAATGTATGGATCTCTTCAAATAATAAATATACGACTTATGTATGCAGTGAGATTGATTGAGGTGGTAATTACTTACGTTGATAGCATATCTAATGGCAGAGTAAGGAGAGAGCTCACAGAGCCAGTAAATAAACACTTGTAAATACGACCTGTTCAGGACACAAACAGAAAGGATGATGTTTTAGTACACAGTATATTGGACTTCAACCCCAGGATTTAACATGAAAAGAAGACCAATTTATTTTATATTATACATAGTTCAACATAAAATTACTATTATTATTTTTTCCCAACATATTACAATGTTGCAACTTACATGCTGTGAGAGGCACCACACCGAGCCAGGCAAAGGCCACCAGTGTGTAGTGAAACCAGTATCTGATGGCTGTCCCTATACTTGTGACCAGCCCTGCAAAGATGTCTTGTACGGGCAAACGAGATGGCATGTCCGGAGAGTAAACTTAAAAACAAGCAGAATTCACTGTTTCTTGTGGATGATAAAATTATAATAATCTAAAATTAAAGATGTCAAACTTACTTGGTGTAAATGCAAACCGGTGTTTACATAATTCACAGTATTCTTTTCTGCTGTGTTTCAGCCACTGTAGTAGACTTTGCAAAAACAAACATAGATAGATAGTTATTTTAATTTTAAACATGCGTCACTTGCAGCTTGAAAATAACAATACCATTCTTGATGGATGAATTTGATGCTTCCTGTGCAGACACAAGGATGGTACAAAGGCTTGTCTTGGGTTCCTTCTGATCGACAAACCCGGCAAATGTCTGCTGTTTGGAGGATTTGAGAATGCATTCAAGTAATTGGTAATTACACATCAACATACTGGCATTTGTCCTTTATATGCAATTGGACTGTTCATACAGCAGTGGTTCATTCAGACATAATGCTGGACATAATAGTGTCTTCAGCCGCACACAATAGGACAAACTATAATCCTTGGATTACCTAGCTATGTAACTCTATGGCCAAAGTAAAAACGACTATAAATAGGCCAAGATGCAAACGCACCACAGCAATCCTGTGTGCAAATAGTCGAAATAAGAAACAATGAATGTGGCAACTTAGTTAAATGGAGAACGTGAGAAAGTTTGTTATTATTGCCAGTAGTATTAAAAAGTATCATACACATTCAAATGATCTGTACGTTGTATCAAAATGAGGATACAATTTGTTTCATGGGTGTGCCCCTTATCATTTCCCAGTCATCCCCAAAAAAGTTAATTTAGTCATAATGTTATTGTTATGACTAACAACTTTTTACCTAACTGCAGATTTTACACACGTGTAATTAACACATAAACTAAGTAATTTACGGGGAACAGAGCGACGCTGGGGCCAAGAACCACATAACTACTGTATGTAACAGAAGAACGCTTCAAAAGCAACAATGTTGTCAACAAAGCTGACAACAAACGGCTAGTTAGCCTGCTAAAGCTAATTGGCTAGCGGTCCATTTAAACTAGCGGCTCTTTGCCATAATTTAACAAAAGCTCAAGTCGATTGCAAACACACTCTTCCGTTGGATAATAGTCCGTGCTATTGTGGCTCACACTGCGGTATTTCCACTTATATGACAGGATATATGCTGTAAATATCTTTCACCGTTAAATCAAGTTTAAACGTTTTACCTTCCTCAGCGGTATCCATCTTGCCAAATGCAGCCAGGCGCCGCTCGGGTTTGCTCAGTCAGCTCGATATGCTGAGGGCATTGGCTATCTGTTCAAAGACATGCCAATCTGTTTTGTGCCCCCAATGTATAAATGTGAAAAAATCTTATGTGGATACTGAGATCTGTAACCTATTCACTCCATTACTGCAGCCAACGGGGCAGAGCGCACGCCAAGTAACATGACCATGCTGTCTGTTACCCGTCCACTAGATGGCGCTTGAAGCAAGCAATGCAAAATGTGACAATCTCAAACGCCATCGAATATTTTGTCACATTAATCATAGGCTGAGAATTACAATCTCCACTCTCCACACTAATCTACTGGCCTGAAAATATCAAATAACTTAATAATATAGTGGATGGTAAAGAAATATCCTTTTCTATAACTATAGCATATATAGTGGGAACCATAATTATTCAATAGTAGTCAACTGATCCATATTTTACCACTGGAAGTGTACTTCCCTTTTCTAACCTGATTTATTACTGTATTTTTTGGGGGGGAATATATGTTTGAAATGCATTGTAATTGTTCTCAATTACAAGTTACTAAAGAGATCAATATTTACTATTGAATACAGTCAAAGGCCATCCCTTTTTTATACAGTAATTCTAACAATCTAGTACCTCTTTTTGCAATAAGCTCAAACCTCAGGGGACACTCAGTGAAGGGTTGGGAATCACCCTTCACTGAAAAACTATACCGAATATAGTTGCTTAGTTTTGAGCTTTATTCAATGAGGCAGAGCTAAATGCAATGTGATTTTGTGAGTAATTTTAATTCTATTTTGTACACTTAAATTATAGGCTACCTTTTTATTTCTGCCTTGGATCAATAAAGCCCATCTATGCCTAAATGTATAGGTTTTGAGCATATCAGTAGCAAGAACTTGGCAAACGCCACAGTTCCTGGCATTAAAAATTACTTTATTTGGGAAAACCAAGCGATGAGAGAAATAAAAGAATGACATTACAAAAGAAAATCTGTTTTTCACAGTTGGTCTTGTTGGCTCTGTTTAGATATTGTCCTTGTCCTTTCCTGACATTTAAATGTCTTGGCATCGTACACCCACACAGTATCAATGCCTTCCCCCACAGTTTGCTCAGGGACCCATGTGGGGAATGGGAATCGACAGGCCACCACCTTGGCTGAGCTTGGCAGCTCACTGGCCAACTTGTGTTCCAGCCTCTCCATCTGCAGACAAAACAAAGCAGCATTGAAATTAGCAGTTACGACTTTAATAATATATATATATTTTTTTAATCGTGCACATAAAACTCACCATTTGAGGAACTCCAAAAATGACGACATTGGGATACTGCGCAAAACTGACCTATGGGAGAAAAAAAGTTAGTGCTGCTAGTGCTACACATTTTGAATTTTAACACTAAACACTTAGTTAGAGAAATTCCAGTTACCTTCCAAAGGTCAGAAATGTGGAAAGATGTTGTGTGATGAACGCCCTCCTTCCAAGCTTTGTAGCGTGAATAAAACACCAGCCAGGGGTTCAGTTCAAAGCCTGATGACTGAAAGCCCTGCTTTGCGGCTGCAATCACCTGTAAGTATACATTTAACAGAAATGTAATCTTAGGTTATTGTACAGTTATAGTATTTCCATGTTTTAACTTAAACAGAATTCACTAAGGGGTTATTCTGTGTGTACATTTTACATTATCTTGAGGTATTGCATTACTTGATCATCGTTGCATTTGTGTATTTTATTTTTATGTGAATAATGCTCGGCATATTAAACAAAATAAGAAAATCACACTAGATGATTTGAATGAATGAGTTAGAGTTTTTAATGCTTTAATTTTAAATACTTATGATGCAATTAATTATATTTTCTTGACTCTGTATTCGTCTACTCACAAGGATGTAGCATTTTTTTCTTGCACAGTTCGAAATGTACTTGGAACTATTACACACTCACTATGCGTCCGTCTCCACTTCCAATGTCCACCAGTGTCCCACTCCTGGCTCGGAGCGCGCGGAGGACATTGCACACCTGGACCGTGGTGGCGGGGACAAACGGGAGGCAGACTTTCCTCAGGGCAGGGGCCACAAACGGTGCCGTGACCGCGTAAAGAGCCACGAGTGAGCCACCCACGACACCAGTCACGATTAGACCGAGGCGACTTTTGTTTTTAGTCTGGGTTGTCTCTGCACTCTGGCATGGGATCCCCACAAATGTTGTCTCTTCTTGAGACATATCTATGGACATATCGCATTCACACAGAACCGATGTCACATTTTCTGTGTGACAGCGAGGAAATGTCTATAGGCAATGACGCACATTTAAGTTAACTTGCACATAATGACATACCATTCAGTTTACACGGAGAAATGGCTAATTTCACTTCCAAATATTGTAAAATTCACTTCTGGACGCGCTTACGCTTGTATGAGTGACCTGTCCGTCTTAAAAAAACGTCCGATTGGACGTCATAGCCTTTTCAAACGTTCCTATTCATTCGTTCCGCTTCAGTAGGGGAAGCTGGAGAACATGCAATACAAGTGTAATAACCTGGACTATAAAATAGTTTATAGTAGTTTATAATAGATTTAATAATACATCTATGGTACGCATAAGTCAATATATTATTTTGTCTTTGTTTGCTCAGTATTTTGGCATTCAAGATTCAAGATTCTTTATCTGTCAAAACATGTGAATGGTTCGAAATTATGTTTCTCTCATCCTTGATTGTGGAACGGGAGGAGGTGAAAGGGGGGGGGGGGGTTTTAAAATGAATTAGA
>OMNZ01108225.1:59985-100964 GCA_900303255.1 Lesueurigobius sanzi
CTTACAGGGCAATGATGGCACAAACCCCTGGTCTTTAAACTCTGGATCTAAGTAAAAAGTAAAACACAATTCTATAAATTAGGTAATATATCACATTTTGTATGTAACTATAGTGAGAAAGTAACTGTTTTTCAAATGCTTGAGTAAATATCTATTTCAATTCTCTAGTCCAGTGGTTCCCAACCTTTTTTGCCTTACGTACCCCTTGGACCTTTCATTTATACTACGAGTACCCCCTGCCTCGATGGTTTTGTTGATTAGTTTGAAAGTGAATGACTAAAACTCCTAATTATCAATTAAAAAGACAACTAAATACAGTGAAACTCTCACTTTACAGTTTCTTTGACTATAATAATCAAAAATACAATCATTAAAAAAAAAATCTGAAATGAATAAGGTCCCCGTACCCCTGGTTGGGAAACACTGCTCCAGTCTTAGTATCAAAGGCAGATGTCTTAGACTTAATTGTCATTGACAATTGAAAAACCATAACAATTAAAATGTGCACATTTCTGCTCATCTTCATACCCAGTGTTGGGCAAGTTACTTTAAAATTGTAATATATTCCATATTACTAGTTACAACTTTTAAAAAAAATAAAAAAAAAAATGTAATATGTTTGTATTACAGATTACTGTGGCAAAAATGTAACTGAGATACACTACTGTGAGTTATTTTTTGAGTTACCTTGAGTTAACTGAAAATAGTGAGAATAATGCCACTGACTGAGCTAAAGTGCAGTCGAAGAGTTCCTTTTCCTCCACATGTCGTCCACATTATTTTGTGTTTTGTTTTGACGACGTTAGCTACACGAGCCTCTTTCTACACCCGTATCCAACTTGATTTGGTGCTGCATCTTATTTGGGGGGAGTTGCACTTGTGACTTAAATTTTAATGATACAATACTGTATTTTGTGTATATTATATTCCTCAGTTATTGAAAAAAAGTAATACATTTCTGTAACTAGTTACTTTTGAAGTGAGTTACCCCTAACACTGTTCAAATCCGGGTTGTAGAGGAAGGCAAAGTTTGTGGACCTTAAGCAAGTAACCACAACTCTAGTCCGATTGTGTGAAGATAGCTCACAAATAACAGATTATCTAGATGAAAGATTTGCCCAAAGATTTTAGTTGTGCAAATCCCCCAAAATCCATGAGAATAAGCATAACAATATCAAAGAGACATATTGGTGCACAAGATGAAAGCAGCTGGACCAGGCTTACGTAATCGACATGCTGCCAATCTGCCCTCATTTAAATTTCCCTGATTCCCAGCAACACTAGATCAAAAATACGTGAGGTTTGAGAAATTGTGTGGTAAACCTTTGTGCCGATTATTCTTCTTGGATTACCGCAGCTTAGTCTGGAACAGATTAGTTTTCTGCGCTAGGGACAACCTGGTCATAAAAATGAGATTTTGACAATTGATATTGTGACCACAGACCAAGGTCAGTTTAGACGTAAATAGCAAGCATGTTTAGTTCATGTTCAGGCTAAAGTAGGTCATTGTTTGAATTAATTGTTAGGCATTAATTATATCTGCATTTTAAAGAATATATTTGAAATGAAATGTGACTTGACAAACCTTTCTACTAATAGTATTGTACTGTATTTATATCAACTTTCTGAGAAGAGCGAGACAAAAACACCAAATGTGTAGTGTATAATACTAAAAAATTCCCCCACTTCATCCATCCTGAGATTAGCATTTAACATGGTTCAGAGATTGAAATCCATAAACTGCTTGACCTAATCTGACAAAATGCCTCCGTAAAGTGAGTTGACTACTTGATTTACTCATAAATGAGTAAAATACCACATACGAAGAAGCATTGTATCTACTGTATACATCTTTTTTTGGGGAATTGAATCCTTACATTAATAATATTGTTCAAATTGTAACACACCCCATTGCGTAGTTTATCTTATTACTCAAAATATATAATCAAATGATTTAAATCAGTGGGCAGTACAGTGAAAATAAGAAACCCTGGTAATCTAGATATGAGAGATGCAGATTAATCTTCAGTGAAGGTGGTTTATAAAATCTGGTGATCATAAAGTCTCCCATAAGCCTCTAGTGACAAGCTGTATTCCCCTGAAGACAAGCTTTCATTAAGTCCTGTATGTGTCCATCTGCGTGGTGTGTGGCTTTAAAGGAGAGCAGCCCTGCACACTCCAGCCCTGTGCCAACACCACCATAAATCTAAGACTTTCTGGGTTTCTCTTATAAACAATAACAGCATTTCAAGCATGGGGAAATTAGTCTCAATGACAGATACATTTGTTCACCTCTTCTAAATCCTGGTTCAGACCTGGCCCAGTCCTAGATAGGTCCAGGTTCCATGCACTTTTACTCTTTCAGGAATGTTTGATTATTAAAGTGATTCATTTTCATTCATATTTGTATAAACATAAATTTGGGCAGCACAGTAACACAGTAACTCCCGAGTGGTTAGGGCTCGTGCTTCGCAGCTAAAAGGTCCCTAGTTCGATCCCGGTCAAGGACGGGGCCTCTGTGTGGAGTTTGCATGTTCTTCTCGTGTCTGCGTAGGTTTCCTCCGAGTGCTCCGGTTTCCCCTACCATTAAAAACATGTACAATAGGATCGCCTCTGGGGCCAGGACTCCCCTGAAAAAGAGATTCTTAATCTCAGTGGGACTTTCCTGGTTAAATAAAGGTCAAATAAATGAATAAAGTAATATCATGTTAATTGCAACAGAGTGGGTCATAATCGGAAGGTTGGGGGTTCGGATCCCGGCTCCTGCAGATGTAGACTGTTGTTGTGTCCTTGGGCAAGACACTTCATCCATCAGTCTTCCCTAGGGCAGCTGTGGCTGAATAATGATGACTAGTGTAGGGCTTTGAGAAACGTGTGAAACAGGCTACACAGGTAAAGCGTAATTCAATGATTATTATTAATAATAATCAACAAATGAATATAGAGGTTATGCATGTGATGTCATAACACAGCAAGAGCATCGCAGTTAGCATTTTATCATGGAAACAGTAGCAAAATGAGTGGCAAATTTGAATATTTGTTCATTGATTTGCCACACAATTTGCAATGTTGAAGGTTAAGGTTAAGGTTAAGGTGAACTTTATTGTCCCCGTAGGGAAATTTGTCCTCTGCATTTGACCCATCCTTTCGATGCCACTGGGGCAACCCGTCTGGAGCAGTGGGCGACCGCAGTGGGCGACCGCAGTGCAGCGCCCAGGGACCCATCTCCAGATGTGAAGCCAGGCTTAAGAAGGTTGTATTTGATTTAAAATGTGCATGACCTTTGTATAGTTGACTTTTGTGTAGCCTGTTTAACATCATGTTATTCCCTAATCAAGGCACAGAGGATGACAATAAAGCGTGTGGAAAATGTGCATCTTTCCTTAATAAACTACTGTAATCACAATAATTAGAAAAAGCGTATAACTAATGCAATAGGCACAAATTGGTACAGACTTTTAACATTAAAGAAAAGCTCTAAAAACTGAAATGAACACCAACCTTGGGTAAAGTTATAGTGTGCAGAAAATCCAATGGCCTCAAGTTCCCCATCAGCTACAAATTTAATGTACAGGTAGCGTCCACTGGAGCGGACATAGTTGGGACTCTCTTGTCCACAGTAGCGACCGATGATGGGTGAGAAAACGAAAGGACCATCTCGTACTTCGATATGGTCAAATTTACAATCCCAGGATGGCTCGATGGAGTACTTCTCTTCAAAGAACAAGTCAATGCACTGGCGTGGTGCGGCTAAAAAATACAATTAGTTACACAAGTTCATCATTGCAGTGCAG
Organism: Lesueurigobius sanzi; assembly: GCA_900303255.1. Classification (NCBI taxonomy): domain Eukaryota; kingdom Metazoa; phylum Chordata; class Actinopteri; order Gobiiformes; family Gobiidae; genus Lesueurigobius; species Lesueurigobius sanzi. The sequence continues at coordinate 63,780 of OMNZ01108225.1, forward strand.
GCAATTTCATGATATACTAACTCCACTAAAACCGTCCCAAGCAAGATTCATCTTCATTTGCCTTTGGTTCATAGTTGATGAAAATGGTCCCAGTTAATGTTCATAAATTGCTATATTTATTAAAAGTTTGTGTGAGGGTAAGCAGATAATTTATAGTACTTACATTTTGTTTATTTCATGAAAGCTTTTGGCCCACACATTTTGGACCTTGGGCAAATAAGCTGTTTAGTTGAGAAAGTAAACACATTCATTTCACCTTCTATTATATAGATGCACTCCCGCTCTGGAGGATATTTTTCTGGGTAGTTTGGGGACGTGAAGTAGCCTCCATCTGGCTCCTTTATCCACGTGCCGCATTTTCCAGCAGGTGTTACACCTGAGTTGTTCTTCACTGGGGAAAAGTTGATAATAGGAGCACAGACAATTTTAATATTAAGAAAACCACTAAAATTGTATTTTTACCATCTGTTGTTGGCCAAGATTACCTTGACTTTTCTTTTTAGTTGATGTGGAGCCACACAGTTCTGGTGAGAATAAACTTGCTGCTAAAACTAAGAAAGAGAAACTTGTCTATAATTTGACAGAAAATACATGAACAATAAGTTTGATAATAAGCGTATTTTTTTTTAGAAAACACTGGTGGGCCAAAATGTCAAAAAGATCTTCAACTTACCGACAAGAAGCAGATGTGTGTGCACCATTTCTGTTCACAGGGACCGATGAGTAGTCTCAGATATTCCCATTTAAATATTTCTTAACAGGTATGAACTCATTTTCATCCATGCGCTAACTTGCTCCAAGTCCTAACTCTTGCCAGATTCATCTCCCGAGTATCAGAGCAAACCAACACTTCGTTTTTTTTTTTTTTTTGCTCCACCTTTGTTATTATATTAATCCTCTCTCATTGCATCACACGAGACTGTTGAAAAAGTGAACCACAGCGCCATCTTTGGCCACTACGCCCCATCGCTGCTTCAAAAATGTGATGGGTTTATCCTTATCCTCACTGACCCGGTATTCGAGAGTCAAAGGACCTTGTTTTTCTTATTTTGAGAGAGGAGAGGAGAGAGAGAGAGAGGAGACACAGTAGTGATGGGATTCATGGCTCTTTAATGGGGGCTGGATCTTTGGGAGCCGTTCATCGCAAAGAGCCGTTCAAAAGACTGGCTCGTTTTAACTTTAATTTTGTTTTTCATGACGCCAGACAGAAACCTTATAGTTTTTATTGACAAAACTAATCATCAAATAAGTTAAATTTGTCTTAAATAAAATGGATAACCTGGATTTTTTTTTCTCTTTCCTGATAGAAGTATTTTTTTTTTCACTAAAAACATCTCTACATCTAAATTAAGAAATTAAATTGCACTTAACAAAAGAGAAAATTAATCTAATTTCACTTGAATTAAGAAGAAAATGTTTTATTCCATTGACAGAGTGTTTTGAATTGGTGAAAAATTCTCAAGTTTAGGTAAAATATTAGTAATTCCAGTCATTTTAACTCACCAAGATACTTTTTTTTTTGTGTTTGGGAGCTAATTACCCTTTGACTAGTGTGTATGTATATAATATTGTGCCATAATGAACAAAATGTGTCAACAGATACTTATATTGTTAGGCAAAAAGCTGCTTATGTGATGATCTGTGTGAAATTGAATTACAAAAAAAAGATCCGATTCAGTCATGAGCGTCACATCACTAAGACACTGAATTGGCTACAAAAGCTTAAACAACCCAGCACAGCTGACTGGTTAGGAACTTAGAGCTAACGCAAAAAACTGTTTGACATGCTGACTTTATTGAGAACTTATGAATAAAATACAGCACATATCATTTTATTCCATAATCCATCCTTCACGTTCATTTTCCCCCTAATTCATTTCACAAATCTTAATTCCATTTTCCAAGTGCATTAGCTTTCAGATCAAAATCCTCTGTCCGAGCATACATTACACGAAATTCCAGCCTAGACATATATAGGGGCAATGTTATGGTGTCTACCAAGTTCAGCATTGCGATATTTTCCATGACAGTCTCATGCATGTGCATGTCACTGTTGGGCTTACAGCGCTTGAATGCCTCTTTGGTTCGGTCATCAAATGTATCCAGTTCAGCCACAAATCTTTCACTGGTCTCTTTGGGGTCACAGTTAAGGTTAAGAATGATTACATTTCTGGGCGGACCTTCCTCATACAAGTTCGGTTTAACAGTCTTTCCCAGATCAAGTGTTTCATTAAAGACGTGCCTAAAGTGGTTCTTCATGCTCTTTTCCAGCATGGTACACTTCCACATGTTCACCTCCGTAATGTCTTCATTCCTTGGTACAGTGGCGTTCATGTCAGGTGCAGCAGCACTCAGCTCCTTTAAATATCTGAGTCACAAAGAAGAGACATTAGTTTCATCAACTGGGTGCTGAAAGATCTATAACAAATTTGGTGTGTACATTTTTTGTGTGTGCGCAAATTACTATCAAATATTAACCATAGGCAAAGATTATTCAGTCTTCATCTGTACTCATAGTTGAAGTGTAGGACGTTTCGATCTTTGTCCAAAGATCTTCTTCAGCAAAATCAGTAGACTTAACATGCTCATGGCGTCATGGGTCTCTTAAGAGGAAACCAGTAGGAGGAGCAACCCCACCTCTCTTAGTAGCCTAGGTTGGCAAAACATCTTAACCTATTCACACATAATAAGGGCTCATTGCCTTCCTATTGTCTCACCCTGGGCTTAGTTCTGAGGCTCTTGAGACTTCTCTATGGCCCTGCCCATTGTCCAGCTAAATTATACATGGCAGAGATGGTTTCGTCTACAGTTGTTGTTGTAGACCGGTTTCTGTCTAAGAATACTGTTATAGACTGGGTCTAAATTAAACATGAGGCCACCATTGCCATTCATGATTTCTCTATGGCCCTGCCCTGCACCATTGTCCAGCTAATTATCTGTGAATAAGTGTAATCAATGCAATAATGATAAATAATAAACTATACAAATATATAAACTATAAAGGCATACATAAAAATACATTAAGTTACAAAAATGTGATGAAATAGCAAATTCAACACAACACAGAACAGGCTACATGAGGTTATTCTTAACTGTTGTTGCACATCAGTATATTGTTTGTTCCAGAAGCTGCGTACCTCTTTGTCTCCTCTCTCATTCTGGTGGGGTTGTTGGCTATATGTGGCACCAGCCTCAGGTACTCGCTGACGGTGTAGACCTCCGGTGCGTAGTACCCTCTGGGGTCTTCGAGGAACAGTCCTGGGATGGGCTCCTGCTCGGACACGTACTCTCCCTTCACTTGTCTGGCCACAGTGTCAAATAGAACAGCCAAAGCGAGTGCCACGACCCCCACTCCTCCATGAGAGACCTTCCCCTCTGGGCCAAAAGTGCTCCTCAGAGTCTGGGTGAAGGCCTGCTGCTGTTGAGGTGTCAGAGAGGCCTGGACGGCAGCATAGTGGTCGCTGAGGTGAACAGAGGAGTTGACTGAAAGCATGTTAGCGACAAGAGGAGTAGGACTGTAATCAGGAAAAGGACAGTAGTCTCGAGCAAATGCAGCGAGGTGCGCCGCGTCCTGAGCGGGACAGTGCATGTTCCCCATGTTTTCAGTTTGTGGAAATATCTGGAAGCTGGTCCTCCTTATATCTAACCCAGAGTGCAGAAATGGACCTCTTTATCGACCATGAATATGTAATATATTAACACGAATAAGGTAAAGTAAACATGGCAAAGTGGAAGGCCTTATCACTGAAGTTTATTATTACTGTTTATTTTATACTCTGTTAAAATTCATCTGTAAAGCTCTTAAAAGAAATGAAAGTAAATAGACACATTATTTAAAGGCACGCTGTGTAACATTTTGAATTATACAGTTGCCAGATATATATAATATGCTCCTAATGACCAGTTAGACACAGAAAAGTATTTATTGCTGTGGGTAATCAAAGAATGGGTTTGATTGCGGACCTAACCTGTTTAAATCCCATATTTGGCTGCCTCTAGACAACATCTCATGGAGACGAGCTGGAGAAGTCAGCCTTCCCAGCAAAGTTTCAAATCGGGTCTTAAAAGAGACCTGACTCTCCTACAAGTATTTTTCAACAATAAAAAAATATCTGGAATAAATAAATGCCTGTACTTTATTGTATTTATTGGGTGAAATGTTGTGCAGTGTACCTTTAACCCGCATCAGGCTACAATAGTTGATAATAGCAATATTATTGGAAACAAACTCCAAGGGGTCTGATTCGGCCCACGAGATGGTGGTAAGATTTGCAAGAAGTACTGTATCTACTTTGATCCTTTTGTACACTGGATAGACTTCCAATAGTATATGGACAACAAAACAGCATGTCTTATTCAATAAAACAGTAATTGAAGGATATTTGACCATAGATCTATTTGCATTCAGTCTTTGTACATGCAAAACAGTGCTGTCACAAAAACTTTGGGCACCGCTGCCTTAGATGATCTCCTTTGCTTGCATTTGTTATTGTTTACAAAAAAAAATCATCAAAAATAGGGAGCTTGATAAAACAGTATATGACAAAAGAAGAGGGAATTTCATGCTGAACTCTAGCACCAGAATTTCAGTATACAGTTAAATTATTGGCCGGCAGGTGGCAGCAAACCTTTGTTCACCATGCATGGAGTCACTCAGTTCACATTGCAGAAATTCATACCCGACCCTTAATGCAAGAAGTCAATTTACAAGACCAGCCTCAAAATAAAAATCACTTTATTGCTTTGCCAATTGTGCCTTTCGTGTTCCATACAGCTCACCTCACACGTCACGTAGCGTTAGGTGCAGGTGCAGTCCGCAAATAGATGACCGCTGAACTTTCTGCCGTTCTATGTGGATGCGAAAGTTGTGCAGATCCACGTGGAGGCGTGGCTCGGTGCGTTGCCCGTTGCTAAGCATAATTTTGGCATATAAACGCAAATGAGCGGCAGGTCCTGTTCCATGTGCTACTCGCATCGAGCGACTTGAGGAATTCATCAGGCAACCGGAGGCATTTTGGGGCGAACTGTGGATGCTCCAGCACAGTTTTACTGAGTGATGGACGGAACTAAATTCCTCCTGATGCTTTAATTTTTTTATTTATTTTTTTCATTTCTTGGAGAGTTGAATTTAATTGGAGAATTGAGGGATTTGTAAGGTAAGTTTCTACATACAAAGGCAGTCTTTTGTTTTAGCTGTTCTGCTCTTGTTATGTCTTAATTGGATGACATTTACATTAAAAACAAGTTTCAACCAAAGTAGCCAATGTGCAATTAAGGTTCGCCTCAATTAATTGAATAGAGGGTATGCAGACGGCATTCCATCATGGTGAAAGCATAGCATCTAAGCCAAATGTCAAATCTGCATGGTTACTATTTGATTTGACACTAGACACGTTATGGCCAGGCACAATCTATGTTTTTATGTACCAGTAAAGGGCATGATGTGTATGACTACCTGCCTTCTTCCTCCATCATTTTTGCAGCATCACCAACAATTCTGCACAATGAATTTCCCCTTTGATGGCTGGATTGGAGTGGCCAGTTTGCTCCTGTATTTGAGCCACACGGTCCTCTCTATGGTCCTCACCAACTCCACACATCTGGAGTCTATTCTGGACAAGTACTGGGACAAGGATGAGGAGTGGTGGAGGGCCCGCTCCAGAGGCAAGAGAGCCATCACTGAAGGGGACATGCACCTGATACTGGACTTGCACAACAAGCTGCGGGGCCAAGTCCATCCTCCAGCTTCTAATATGGAGTACATGGTAAGAACTCAAATCCAAACCGTGTCATATATGGTCAGATGTACATGGCCAGTCTTTGCATTTGCATCTGCAGTTGTTTGAAATGCAAAAGGGAGTTTTGTTTACAGCAGTGTAAGCCATTATTATTATTATTATGAAGAACTAATATACATATTTACATGCACTAAATTTGGGTAGGTGAAGGGGAATGATTCTTTGTGTATATGGGTGCTTACTTGCCAGGGTTGGAAGGGTGAAGGGGAATGATTCTTTGTGTATATGGGTGCTTACTTGCCAGGGTTGGAAGGGTGAAGGGGAATGATTCTTTGTGTATATGGGTGCTTACTTGCCAGGGTTGGAAGGGTGAAGGGGAATGATTCTTTGTGTATATGGGTGCTTACTTGCCAGGGTTGGGAATGTGAGGCGGAATGATTCTTTGTGTATATGGGTGCTTACTTGTTGGGGTTGAGTGGGTGAAGGGGATTGATTCTAAGTTGTAAGGCGCTTTGTGTTTCATTCTTGTATGAAAGCGCTTTATAAGTAAAACATGGATTGATTGAAGCAACATTGGTTCCATATTGATCCACATTGTTAATCCAGTTTGCCGAATGTATTGTTATTTCAGAAGTTTGGTTTGCCAAATGTTACATACTGTCTAAGAGGCCAAAAAGCCTCCTCTGGACCGTCCTCAAAAACCCTGGCTCGGCTCCAGCTCCCACCCCTGCCGTGTCCTGCCCCTTACCTCAACCACCACCCCTCCCTCCCTCCCTCTCTGCTCCCTCTCTGCTCCCTCTCTTCCCTCTCCCTTCCTGCTCACTCCACATCTCTCCTGTCCCATGATTTTAGCCTTTTCTTTTCTATTCCCCCCCCTCGCATCAGCCCCATAGCTCCCCATCCGTCCCGGCACACTCAAAACTCCTGGCGCGGTCCAATATTATGCTTTATTTGATCCTCCGTGCATCTCATTTTGGGTGCCACAGCGATGAATCTATTTCGAAACACGCACTGCCTCTCTGTTTGAAGTGCGGCGCATAGGAGTGTAAATGCATGTTACATACACTAATCCTGTGTTTCTTTAGCGTGGGATAGTATTACTGATGATAATTATGTGGTAGGCTGGGAACCGATGTGGCCAGAATTATGCGCTGGATTTAGAGGCTATACCTTACTGTACATTTTAAATTTCATCAAAAGCCATTCTGCCTGTTCAGCTCGAGCATGCAGTGTTTTGTTTTCATGTAAAAGGGCTCATAATGACATGCGCCCACTGTAGACTATACAGAGGGTCGAGTTACTTTATCTCCACACCTTTTCAAAATAAAGACTGGATGTTGATGTCTTACTGAAAATGTTTCTTACAGTACCTATGCCTTTTCCTCCAAACCAGGCACTTTTCTCAGCTGAAATGAAGTCCTTGATATCTATAATTAAAGAAGCAAGAGGGGCTGGTGACTATGGATCTCCAGCCAGCTATACCAATTTACTTTTGAGCCCATTTCGTTCTCTACTTACAACCAGATATAACACGAGTTGTACAGTTGCACAAAAGTTTCACTAAGACATAGTTAACACAATTACACTTAATATTTTACAAAAAATTACCTAGTTCTCTGTGGTTTGTTTTTTTTTTTTTGCTGTGTTTATTTTTCCACTTCCTTATTGGGCATGGGCACAGGAAGTAACATACACAGAGGTAAACGAATCATAACTGTTGCTCTCCAACCATTTTATACCAATGAGAAATGAGTGAGTCAGAATTCTGTGCAACTTTCTCTCTAGATCATTGAGTCAGACAGACATTGTCCATTTAACTAAATCACAATTACAAATGATTAAAACCATATCATTGTCATATTAAAAATAGAGAGTAGAAAGTAGGTATTTTAAGTATTTTATTTGTATTTCTGTATGGCTTAATTTTTTAGCAATTTGAACAGTATTTATCTTTTGATTAGACCACGCCTGTTGTTTATTCCACCTGTTTCTTTTATGTATTTTTAAAGATGCTGATCACTGTAGACTTGGAGCATCCCACAAGAGCTGCAGTTGACTCAGTTAACTATCTACTATATACTTTTTGGGTTTCAAGCTCGCCCATTTTCGCATGCATATAGACGTCAATTGATAACCTTTTGTGCATGTTGGCATTTAAAAGCCTGGCCAAAACATTATTTATTTATTATAGCAGTAGTAGTAGTAGTAGTAGTAATAGTCAGTTGAACTCTTGTTTGTGCAGTACAGTTCAACCTCTATTAAAGGTAGCTGGACTGCTGAATAATACTGCTTAAGGCCGCACCTTGGCTGGCCCCCTGTGCACCACTACTGCATGAAAATACATGCCTTTCGAGTTCACTGTCCTCAAACGTATTAGTGTGGCCAAGCTGCAGATGTTATGCATAGTGGTGGTGCAAGGCGACACCCAATAACCTTTTTGTTTTGAGGATAATCTCGAAAGCTTCTGGACGTCTTGCTGTTATTGGCCGAGCAAGTCTGAGGTGTCTTTAGGTGAAGTCTCTTTAGGATCAAATATGCACACCCCAGATGGCCTGTGCAGTTAAAAGTTGTGTTGGAAAGATGCAGAAGATATACATTACTTACTATAGGCAATCATTTTTATACATTAAAATACAATCATTTGTAGTAAAGGATTATCATCAATAGGGGTGGGTACTATGATAAATATAATGTATAATAAATAATGCATACATAAATACTGTATGAACACATACAGTACTATCTAAATGATGCTACTGAAACTAGTTGAAAGGTAAACAATAAAGTAGTCCTCCAATTGCAACTATTCAAGTACTAGACCAAGGCATGAGATATATTTCATTAAACATACTATTATGTGCTTATACAGAATTTCTACTATACCTGTTTGTCCACATGTCTGTAAAAAATCGCCTACATGTTAAGAGAAGTAGAGTAGTAGAGGACAATGAGCACTTGGTGTGGGACAAACATATGGGAGGTATTATGTCAGACATTATCCCAAGAATCACAATTCCATGTCTTGCCTTGCCATTATTCCTGATGTGTGATAAGGCAACTTAACAGCCCTCATCACAGCAGTTATTATTTTTATCCTCAATTTACATTGTTCAAGAGAGTTTTGAGAGGTCTTTGGTGTTTTACATCAGATTGAATTAAAGATGGTCATGAATCATTAGGGGGGAAAAGAGAAACAATGTGCAAGGCTATTCAAACACTGAGTTGCTGTTCTTTGTTCTAACTAATGTAATTGTACAGAAACAAAGTTTCAAAAACCACAACAAATAGTGGCACAAAGCTGTCAGTTAAAGCAGTGGTGATATATCAGTCCCATGTATGTGTGTTTTTAATAGGAGAGGCCCAGTTTTGACTATAGTGTGCTAAATTTGCAGAAGGCATGTACACGGCCACAGCACTTTAAAGAGCAGGCTCATGTTTCAACTTACCTCAAGTATGTTTATTTGACTTTGGTTACCTTCACATTAGCGACAAAAGAGATTGTGCAAGTTAGTTTTCTTGATGGGAATGAGGGATTATTCAAAAAATGTAATGAGCCATAATTTAAGCCACAAGAGGCCAGTTAATCTACAGAAAAAACACTGAATTTATCCATTCTGCAGACTTCAGTCAGTGGCAGGTCATTCGGGGTACTACTTAAGTCTTATTCAAATACTGTACTGCAAGGTGGAAGCCAATTCAGGGTAGATAGTTTGCCACAGAAATACTGCCAAGGCTCTCAATCTATGCTACTTTTTCTTCTTACACTGAAGCAAAACATTAGGAAAAATTTAATTAAATGTGAAGTTTGCAAAAATGTAACCGGGACGGTTGTATGATTGGTTGACTATATTTCCCTCTCTATGTTCCCCAGATATGGGATTATGAGTTGGAGCGGAGTTCAGAGCATTGGGCGCACACCTGTCGATGGGAACATGGACCCAGTCACATGTTGACACAAATAGGACAGAACCTTGGAGCTCACTGGGGCAGGTACTATATATTTCATCACAAATGTTTTAAAGGCTGTAGAGAGTAATTATAAAAAAACATACTATGTATATATTTGACCAGGGACCGCCCCCCGACCTTTCATGTCCAGGCCTGGTATGACGAGGTGAGGTACTACAGTTATCCTTATGCCCAGGAGTGCAACCCACACTGTCCCCTTAGGTGCTCAGGACCTGTCTGCACCCACTACACGCAGGTGCGCTTTCAAATGTATAGGCCTTTTGTTTACCTAACTATTAAGCATGTGTCCATAGGTCAATAAAATATTTCCTTTTTGCAGTTGGTGTGGGCCACCAGTAATCGCATTGGCTGTGCCATCAACGTGTGCTACAACATGAATGTGTGGGGAATGATCTGGGCCAAAGCTGTTTACCTCGTCTGCAACTACTCTCCACCGTGAGACCTTCTTTACTTCAAGCAAAATCCAAAAGATCCAATCAGGAAAAAAGTGTTTTATTCTGATCTTACAGAGGTAATTGGTGGGGCCATGCGCCTTACAAATATGGAGCCCCATGCTCTCAATGTCCTGCCAGTTACGCAGGGGGCTGCAGAGACAACCTCTGCTACAAAGGTAAAAACAAAAAAGATATAATCATAGGAAAAAAACAACATCATTGTGTTCAGAATTTCTGCAATTTGTTATACACTGTCCGGCCAAAAAAAGGTCACCACAAAAAGAAATGTCACACGCACCTTGGACTGCCTTTAGCTTTGATTACTGCACCATTAGCTGTGCGTTAAAAGATTCATTTCCATCCAGTGTTGGATTCATTATTCCAACACAGAGTGTGACCACTGCGCAATGCCATGTCCAGCACATCCCAACGATTCTCAGCACGGTTAAGATATGGACTTTGTGGTGGCCAATCCATGTGTGAAAATGATGTCTCATGCTCCTGAACCACTCTTTCACAATGTGAGCACAATGCATCCTGGCATTGTCATCTTAGATATGCCTGTACCATCAGGGTAGAAGGAATACATTGATGGAATAACTTGGTCATTCAGGATGTTCATGTAATCAGCTGATCTCATTCTGCTGATCAACCCCAGTTCTATTTGCTTAGTTAAATCCAGGTGATGACTTTTTTTTTTGGCCGGGCAGTGTATTTTGCGAATATTATGCATAACTTGTGATATTTCCAGATGGTGGTGTCGACAGAGGGCCTGCCCCAGAGCTCGAGGAGACCAACTACATTGAACCTGAACCAGATCCGGTCCGAGAGCGAGACCCGGAGCCCCGGGCCCAGTCTCCAGACCCGCCTCGTCCTGACAACCCCAAGAGAAACCAGGTGGTCAGCACTGAGCAGATGTGTAAGGACTGCTGTCATCATGCAACACTCTCATCAACACGATACCTAAAGCCCTGACATACCAATATCCATCGAGTCTGAAGAAGTCTTTCTTCTGTAGGTCAGCAGGTGGAGTGTGACACTAAGTTGAGAGATCAGTGCAAAGGAACAACGTGTAACAGGTAAACCAGAGACTATACACACATTATTTTATTTGCTCAACATAGGCTATAAATAAAATAAGCTACATGTTCTTGTCAAAGATATGAGTGTCCCCCTGGCTGCCTGGACAGACCTGGTAAAGCTGTTGGAAGTGGATATTATGACATGGTAAACCCCTTGATTAAGGCTGTTCGAGGAAGTGCAGAATTAAATATTCAAATCTTTTTATTGTTTTCAGCAATCTAGTATATGTGCAGTGGGGTTACATGCTGGAGTCATTGACAATGATGGAGGATGGCTGGATGTGTCCAGACTGGGTAGAAAACCACAATTCTCTAAATCATACAAGAATGGCATTCTGTCCATAGGGTATGTTCATGCATTTTTGTATTTTTATACCGTGTACATACAGTGATGATGAAGACCTTATGTTTCATTTGCAGGAAAAACAGGAGTGCTAATTCTTTTAAAGTTGAGAAAGTACCAGGTAAGATTTCTTCGACCTTATTGTTTTTATGTAAACAACTATATTTAGACTCTTTTTGGAATTAGAAAGTTCTCACCTCTGTGCTATTTTTTTCTCACAGTCAAGGCTGTTACCTGTGACACTACTGTTGCTCTTTACTGTCCTTTCAAGAAACCTGTCAGACACTGTCCAAGGTATAAACCAAAATATAATAAAATGTAATTTTGGGAAGGAAATTGCTACCTTATTAATTGTGTCTATAAATAATGGAATAGACAGGTAGAACACGTCTTATCAATAAGACTATATGGTTCAATCCGTTTACAACAACGTTATCTTATGGCATTTCTTAAGACTTGCCAAAAAAAGGATGGTTTAAGATCTAATTCTATTAGTGATAACAATACAACGCCTTGTTTAACTTGTATATTTATTTCAGATTGTACTGCCCAAGGAACTGTCTTCACCAGAGTCAAGTTCGTGTGATTGGGACCAAGTATTACTCTGATGTAAGCCTAAAAATACAGTAGATTTTGGTTAAGTTTTTCCTGTTTTGTGAAATTGGATTTGTTTTGAGCAGAAATCCAGTATTTGCAGAGCTGCGGTGCACGCTGGGGTGATCCAGAATGAGTCCGGGGGTTACCTGGATGTGATGCCCGTGGACCGGAGGAGGCTGTACAAAGGCAGCCACCAAAACGGCATCGCGTCAGAAACGTACGAACAGAGTCAAACATGATTAGACATAAACTCTCGTTCTAACAATAATTTCTTTCTTCTCACAAAGGCTTCTAAATCCTACGACAGGAAAGGCGTTTCGAGTGTTCGCAGTCATCTGAAAACTTTATGGGAAAGTTTCATCTCTATCTTCTCTAAATTTGCAACAAAGCGTGACATAAAAGCAGCATCAGAGAATAACAACTTGGATTTGGTGCTTGATGCACACTTGGTTAAATTCATAGATGTGTTTATTGCTGTTTTATTGAAACTGAGATAGGAGAGGATGCAAGAAACGATCTGGAAAATTCATCTTTAACCCCAAATCCACTAAGTTTTATAAGTGGCTATAGCAATGGAGCTTAATAGTCCCGCGACTATTGATGATGCTGGAAGACAAAATCACATTGAAAATCTTAATAGAAATAAATAATAATGGAGATTTTGAATGGGATTTTTATTTCCGGCACCGAGACGAGGCAGAACTGTTGAGCTCCAGAAAATATTGTATATTTTTGTATAATAGTGTAAATAAGGGGTGACTTTTTACTTTACTCTACTTGTAATGATAAGTATTCAGCTTTGTAATACACCTATAAATATGCTTTTATTGTATTGTAAATATTTTGTAGGTACAGTATTTTATTTGATGTTGTATTTTCCAGCTTTTGGTTGTAAATGATATGAATGGACCTGGCTGGCCAGGTTTGGCTCAATCACAATTAAAAGAACTAAATATATTTGACAATATTCTTCTCTTATGACTTTGTGTTTGAATGAGAGTACACCACTTTATACACAACTTACTAAACACTCCCTACATTTAACATCAAGTATTCCCGTCCTGCTGAAGTCTGTGGCCCGGGAATCAAACATGTCAACATTTGATAATGATAATCCATTCAAAATCAAAGATTCAAGTAACATTTCTTTCAAAGAGCAGGTCAAAATACATGTAAAGAAAGCAAAAACTACTTTGGACGCTAAGGGGAGATTTTATCTAACTGTGAACTTGGCATAAAGCAGCAGCACTCACACAAGAATTGTTGGGGCAGTCAAAAACACTTACGTCAATTGAGTTCACCAACTAAACTGAAAGTCCATGTTTTAGCCTTTCAGGTGCAGTCAGTGGCTCAGCGCCCGCAATAATACCCTGCAGAGACATGTTGATTATTTTGCATTTTAGGAATTACACTTAAAAACATCGTAGTAAATCTGTAAAACCATGCACTATGCGTCTAGGAGCTCTAATCCTCCATATGAAGCTTATTTTAGACAAGTCCATTTCTGTGCAGGCAGTGAGCGCCCGGGCCCTCTCGCTGTGGCAGCAGCAGACAAAGACCAACTTGTGTTTTGTTGATTTCAATCTCTCACTTCTCAGGATGCATTTCCGCAGCTGCTCCGGGACCCGCACAGATGTGGTGGGGCTGGGCTGAAAGGTGGCTGTCAGTCACCCTCAAGCACATACAGTAGGAGTCATATAACCTATATATAAGTACTGAGGCATACATTCTGTCCCACCATTCAAGCATTTTATCATGTGGTTGATTCAAATAGCATGATATCGACTTGGACTGAGGGAATACTTTCCTTTTATTATTTATTCACTTTTTTTTTTCATAAATTATTAGCATTAAGCTGAAACATCCAAAGTGAATGAACTCTTTAGCGCATAAACTTTATCCATACAAGTCTGTTTCAAACACTTGTGGGTTTGGATCAGTCTCCAGGAGATGAAAGCCAAGCATCGCAGCTCTGTTAAAATTCACAGTGTCCTGCTGTAGAGGCGGCCATTGGCACAGGAGCCCTGTGAACTGCTGATCTGGCCCAGTCAGCCAGGCATCAGCCCCGGTCAATACAAGACTTTCTGGGACAGCTACAGCTGGCAGGCACCAGCCGTCTTACTACAGTCACTTTGGACGTCATAAAGGCTCCTGCCATGACTCGACCAGCAGTCCAACAAGTCATCCAAAAACAAGGCCAGTGTTTTCAATGAAGTTCACAAGTAAAACATGGTCAATGTAACTATCACCATAACACTCTTAAGTAAAGAGAGGGGCTTCTCTGCAAGAACACTGTGGGTCAGAGTCTGAGGTTGACTCAGAAGTTCTGCTCAGTCAAGTCTTCATGGTCAAACATATGGATTCCCTCTTGTACAGCTCAAAGAGAGTCTTAATCAGACGCAAATTAGGCTACTGTAACGGCCTGCTCAACGGCCTCTTTGAAGGGGATCTATTCTGGAGTACATACAGATTGCTGCTGCTCGAGTTCTGATAAGGAACAGGGGAAATGCAACCACATTAGTCCAGTGCTTGGACCAATGGCAATACTTTAAAATAGCTCTGCTTGGGTTCCAGTCTCTCCATAGCATGAGCACCAAAGTAGATCTCCGACATGTGAGAGAAACTGGACACAAAATGCTCAGGAAGTCAGTACCTCAAAAGTCGTTTTTTGGGGAAGGTGCTCTTTGGCGTTTGGGGAACAAAAACTCAAGAGAAAAACGAAGAAACAAGGCACTCCTACCACAATTATCTATTTACACTTTATTGTACTGGGCTAATACATATTAAAATATTTTAAAACATGTTGCTGGTTTCTTCCATGCGTATCGGCTGCAACAAGCTTTTCTCAAGAAGTGAAAGTGAAGTAGATTTGTTTTGTTTGTTTGTTTTGTTTATTAATTCATTTCAGGCATTTTACAGTGAATGTAATGGGCACAAGCCACCTCCTGTCCATCATAATTTCCAGCAAGAAGTATCATTAATGTGCAGAAGGGGGAAAAAAAAAACAAAAAAAGGAAAACAAAACATTTGCCTGAAAGGGAGTAGGAAGAAGAAAACTAGTGCCATCTAACCTCAATCTCTGAAAACCTCAGGAAGTGGTCTCTTGCTGATGGCCAAAGTCAGGACTAGACACGGTTAAAAATCGTGGAGCAGTCTGTCAGAAACAATCCTCAACTCTGACAATGTTCAAATCCAGGCTTAAATAAAATGGTTGTATCTGGTTGTGCATTTGAAATACTTGAAATACTTGCCTCAAATGGCGATGATAATCTGCCTATGAATACAAGTGAGTGAATGTCTGCCTGGTGCTATAAATTATTAAGCAGTAAGGAGAAGACAGAAAAACGACTTCCTTTCATCATCAATTAAACTTCAGTCCACAACTCTGAAGAGAAACTGAAGCATGTGGCACATTATGATAAATATCCTGATCAAAGTCTAAGAAAAATATATTTTACCCTCAGTTTTTGATAACATCATTGATTGGGCCCAACTTGCATCACTTTTCTATCCTACTATCATTGAGCTAGATTAAGATATGAGCAGAACAAATTAATTGTTTTGCACAATTTCGGAAAC
Source organism: Lesueurigobius sanzi (assembly GCA_900303255.1). Taxonomy (NCBI): domain Eukaryota; kingdom Metazoa; phylum Chordata; class Actinopteri; order Gobiiformes; family Gobiidae; genus Lesueurigobius; species Lesueurigobius sanzi. The sequence goes on from OMNZ01108225.1 coordinate 79,522, forward strand.
ATTTACCGTCTGATGGGATTAGAGCCTGCTATGTAGGGCAGTGGGTCAGAGCTGATGCTACTCTGCCCAAAAGTCAGCCTAAATAAAAAGTGTTAAGTGCCTCTTAAAGCTAACACAGTGTAAAACTTTGGCCTCTTGGCTTATGTTGCCTCCGTAAGGGTCATGCTTCTATGTGACTGATACTGTGACATTTCCAACATGGCATCAGTGTTTTGTCTATTATTGTATCATTTACTGTTCAGCACAACAGTACAAAAATAATAGCGGTTTCCCACATCCTTAGACTCTCCCCGCTGCAAGGAAAAACTCAAGAAAACCACGTGGGACAAAACAGAGAAACCTCGAGGAGAACCACATTGGGGAAGGGATCCACTCCTATGGACGGATGGGCCAGATGGTTCCCAGGCCGACGAGTCCCGTAGCTGTGTCCAGCCAGAGCTGAAATATGAATTCAGCAACTTGGCTTATACCAATATCCTTACTTACACTTACCGGTACACAGTGGTGGGCAGTAACAAAGTAAATTTACTTCAGTACTGTACTTAGGGATGGAACGATAACCGGTTTCAAGGTATTAATTGTTATTGGTTGTTGGTATTAAAATGCTATACAGTATCAATATATAATACCCATATTATTGTTTATGGTCCTGACCCTAGTATTGTCAGCAAATACTTCTAAAACTGCTATTATACATTGCGGTACTCATTTATTACATTTCTGCTTCGTGAAACGTTGGAGATGCAAGGCAGGAAGAAACCCTCAGCCTTTGGGGTTAGGGTATTGCAGTGTTTAAAATTGCGATGTCGATTTGTTGGCGATTAATTGTGGAGCCCTAGTTCATAATATCACATTGTATTGATTATTCAGAGCCTGTAAATGTAACTAAATAGAAATGTACCATAAACAAACTCTTTTTCTTGAATAAGACCCCTCTTATTAGTTTTTCAGTTCAAAACAGCAACTTCACGGCATACCGTGATATCGCGGTGTGTTTTGTACTCTTCTGGAATCACAATGAATCAGAAACTACTCAAATGTCCCTGATCTAACGTTTACATGACCTTCAACAACTGCCAGGAAAATTGTTCAGGAGCAAAGAAAAACTCACTTCAGCTGAAATACAGGACTCTCTGACAAAATCGGACTCTTTGAAAAAAAATTTGGTTTGTTTCAAGATGCACAATATGTAAACTTTTGATCAGGGTCATTTGGTTAGTTTCTAGTTGAAAAGCGTAAACAAACAGGTTTTTTGACAATAAATGGCTTCACCCAACCACTAACCATGAGTGAAAGAAAGGTTTTTGTGTCATCATTCATATTCTATGAAATGCTTAAGTTTACCCTACATTCTGTCAGGGTATGTAAACTTTTGAGCACAACTGTATCTGTTGTCTTTCTATTCTTTGGTCATTTATATGTGTACTAGTTAAACCAGGATGAACTGAAGAGGAAAAGACCCAAAATAGAAGTATTGTATATTCATATGCTTCATGTTCTTGAAGGTGTACAAGACTTTTTACGTTGAATACTTAAGACTTAATACTTTCATTTTCATTGGAGTAATATCTGACCAGTAGTATTTGTACGTTTACTCAAGTAATGAAATGAAGCACTTCGCCCATGCACCACTGCCGACACTATTCACAGCAGCATACAGTACATAAACCACGCCTGGAATCCGGGACCCCCTGACCTTGATGCTCTGAATTTAGCGTCTTTAAAGAGGCCCCCACTGAAGTCAAGAATGTGCGCTTGCCTTTCTCATCCACTTTTACCAGCAAACCACTAACTACACCGAGCGCTTCTGACAAAGTCTTTTCAAATATCCACTTTCAACCAAACCCAAGTCACCCTTTGCATCTAAAACGGACTCTTGTAAATGTCATTCTCAAGGTCCCCAAGTAAAACGATAGTCAACCCTGGCTTCAAACAACACGGTGCCAGTTTAAGCGATAAAGCCTTTTTGATTGTGTGTGTTGGCGAGTACAATACCGAAATGTCAAACTGGACGTAGCAATTATGAGGGTTTTGAGACATGTTTAAAAATCTGGATACAGCTGGCCACGGTGCTGCGTGTTTCTGCGTAAAAAGAAAACACATAAGAGTAGATGTGTAGCGCTGTGCTGGCTTCTAAATATGCCTTGTACAATCATTCTCATGGCCTATAGCTGGTCCTTTGGGTGGTTTGCTCCGGGGTGGACACACACCTTGCATGTGGGCCAACAGTCACTGCGGACAGGATAATGTAACGTAATGTGTGTTAGTGTTTTAAGTGCGCGGTTAAATTTCCTGCGCGCAAAGATTTAGACTTGGTTATTATTTTAGCATAGTTAGCAGCTGTGTTTTTGGTGAGGAAAAGGTGGTAATCATCTCGCCGTTTTGGGGCTTTCTGGTAGTCGAGGGGTATTTTTAACCGTGCGGGTGCTTTGGTCGAGTTTCTCATGACACAACGCAGGCCCGGAAGCCAGGGAAGAAAATTAGTGTCATTGCGCAAAGCACAAGGTAATAAGGAGTCATCTTCTGAGGTAACTGCGGGAAAGAACGGTCAAAATGGCATAGGAGCAACTTAAACGAGCTCCGACAATGTCAATATTCCATTGTCCATTGTATATTGTATGTATGTCTACTGGTGGTACTCAACTGGAAAGGCACTGGGAACCACCATCACCCTAGGAAGACAAGCCGCTACCCAGATCAACAATTTAATTTGTTATATGTAATGTAAAATAATGTATTTTCAAAATGAAATAAATTCATGATCAAAACGACTTAACAAATGTAACTTTATTTTTTATTTTATTTATTAATTTAAAAGGACCATGTACAGATACATAATGCTTGGAAGGCAAAGATGCCAGATTATAGCTTAATAGCTAATTTCCATCTGCAGTCCTTATAAAAGGACTTATAAACAGACTTAAGGTGGTTTACATTTTGAAAGAATGTTCCTTGTCAAAGTTCCTTGTTCGGAACCAGTGATATCAGTAACTTAAGTTACTAGTTACTCTGACCCCCTTTTTGACTAACAAGTAATCTAACACATTATTATTTCAAAACCAGTAATCAGATCAAAGTAACTTTAATTGGAGGCACTGTGAGTTAGTATTTTGTCATTTCCCTTAGTAAAAATATATATTTGCTTTATTCTTGCATCTCGGAGAGTGATGTAACATCACGTTTTCAGCTGAGCACCAACAATTGTTGATGTTGCTGTTAAAATGCACTTTCAATAAAGTGAGTATTGGCAAAACCGGTGTCATTTGTGTTTTGTATTTTGTTGTCGGCATTGGCTGAAGTAAGTAATAGAAACTAATAAAGGATCTTGTAATCTAACTTAGTTACTTTTAAAATAAAGTAATCAGTAAAGTAACTAAGTTACTTTTTAAAGGAGCAATTAGTAATCAGTAATCAGATTACTTTTTCAAGATAACTGTGGCAACACTGTTCACGACCCACTGAAAATGGTTCCGCGACCCATCACTTGAGAACCACCGCTCTAAACAACTTATTTATTATTTAGTTACAGGCCTATGCTCTTTTTACACAGTCCCATCTCAATAAGATATACAGAATAAAACACTGGATTCAGTTGATTCATTTCATTAAGATATAAGAATTCAAAGTACCATCTTTAATAAGGTCAAATAGGGACCACATCTGCATTACGCAATAAGAATCTTGCAAAAATAGGATTAATGCATGAGACCAAAAACCAATGGACCCCTGTCTGAATTAAATTTAAACCATAGTTAACCCTTTGGGCGCCACAGTTGCCAAAATGCAAGTAAGTGAGTAAACTTAATTTGTATTGCGCTTTTCACAGACACAGTCACAAAGTGCTTCACAGTAAAACATATAGAACTACATCTTCAAATTTCAACAATTTAAAACATAGTACAATTTGTGTCAGTGTTGAGTCAGCAGGACTCGAATGCTTTCCCAAACAAATGGGTTTTTAGGTATTTTTTAAAAGGTATCTACTGACTCCAATGAGCGCAAGTCAGGAGGAAGTTCGTTCTTTGTAAATGCACCCAGTGTTACTTTGTTTGTGTTAGTTTGGCGCCTGCCTTAAGGTCAAGAGCGATTTGAATAAACAACACTTCATGCATACAACAACAATTGATATCAGAAAGTGGGTGAAAGTTTAGTATAACTAGGAGATGTGTGAGGAATTGGTGATTGTTTTCAATGGCTAAAAAACATTTGCCGCCGATAGTGTTAAATCAGAATAAGGTTGGATATACATAAGTGTAAATCAGGACAATCCAGCGGTGTGTCAATCAACCACTTGATCCAAAAATCACAAAAATGACCGCAGGAATAAAGAAACCTGCATTAGACCAGACACCTGAAGACCATTTTGACAAGACTTTGCACTTTCTGCAGCTTTTTAAGGACAGTAAATCTTGGCCTCACCAGAACTCCACACCACCCACCCACCGACCAAAATCACACTCCTTAATCCAGGCTGCAGTTTTGGCACCGGCTTCTCCCTCCTGTTTTGTTGGTCACCCACATTCAGACGTCCCGGGCCAGCGGAGGGTGGCACAGGGTCACCATTCCCCACAGTCTAATGGATTCACACACTTTTGCCTTCACACAGCCAACCTTCACTGTTGGTCCTGTCACCAGAAAATCCCCGGCTAAATTTTCCACTTTCACCAAAAATAGACATCAGGCTCACAGCTATGCTCCCAGACAGTTGCTTGATGCATACAGACAACAAAGATATGTCCTTAATACAGTGTGGAGCAAGATTACAAACACATAGAACTTCAACCATGGCCTTTCCCAAAGCTCTGGTTCTATTCTGTAACCAATACAAAAGATTATAACCTTTTTGGGCCATAAACTATTTTTTTTTATTTTTTTTCAATTTTCAGGTTTTGTTCCAGTTTGCTCTGAACATAAAAACTTTCACCTGTAAACAAATACATGCCCCAATCTTTACAATAAGAAGTATAATTATTGCATATAACTATATGGGACATTGTAACTTCAATGACCATTTGCTCAAAAAGCACTTTTCTCACATTGTGGAGACATCTCCAATTAGTTAGCACCTACAGACTCCAAACTTTCCATTCTTGTACTTGACAATATTTTGAAGACTTGTTCAGATGGATTTTTGATGCCACAAATCGGTGCGTATTCAATATTTATTTCCATATTCAATAGAAAATTTGATAGAACAGAGAACTTCTCAACAGTTTAATGTCTTCCATAACTCCAGTCTAGACCCTATGCATTTTTGACAAACTTCTGCAGTAAAAGTAGTTGAACAATTTTGATTTGATGCCAGTTTGTTCTATTTAATGCTTTTAAATGTCATTTAAGGCCTTATTTTTTCTTATCTATCCTAATTTATTGAGTGTTGAACCAAAAAAACAAGGCAAAATATTATTACTATTATTTTTAATTTACAGATTTACTCACTTATACAGTAACTGGCTTATTCAAAAGATCAATAAGATGTCTAAAATCCCCTCTGAACAAATCTTTGTAAATATTCATATATCAAGCAAATAAAACCTGGCTCTATCCATTAGTTAGATTCCATCGCCACAAAGACTATATTGGCCATTTTTATGCATAAAATGGCTTATTTTTGTATGAAAACATTAAAAGACAGAAAACGTGCACTACATTTTTCCCTCATATTTATGTCAGTAAAACAGCAAAAGTTTCAAATTGATATCACTCAATTCATTTTACTTCTCCATTCACCTGCCTGCAGCTGGTCCAAGGAGAAGTGTAAAAAAAGGCTGTAGACCAAATCTGGAAGTCTAAAGCAGAAGTTAATTACCATCATATAGGCCTGGAGACACTTGAACAGTCAACATATGAACATTGAATATCCAAGTCTGACTGCGCTTCCACAAGAAGAGGTTTAAATACATTGAGCCGTGGATACCAAGAATGATAATAAGACTCCAGTCAGATGATGCTATGCAAAGGGAGAGACAACATGATGCCATGAGAGAATCGGTATGTACGTTAAGGACAAACTCAAGTTAACTAATTAGTTGCCAGTAAGGCTCCAGTTAGACAGTCCAACTCCAAGAGAGGATTGGTATGTAAGGACAAATTCTCTAACACTGCCGTGTCTCGCATTAAAACCAACAGTATTGTTCTTTTTCTGTTACTGAGACAATTGTGGGCAATAAAGGTTAAGTGTCTTGCCCAAGGACACAGCAAAGATATGTGCTGAGACCTTCAGATTCCCAGATGAGTATTGCACCGCTGTAATCCCCAAACATAAAGAAAATACATATACAGTATAATACAGTGTTTCCCATTAATAAGAGACTATGGCAGCCCCCCATGGTCTAATTTCCTCCACCATAGTCAAAAAACAAGCTAAGCAAGACATGTGCTTCTTGTGTGAACATAAACACATAACATTAACTATACTATCCAAAAAATGGATTGATAAGATAAAATATCAGTACAATGTTACATTTTTACTCCAAACCTTATGATTTTTATTCTATTCCCAAATGTTTATGTTTTGTTTCTAGGATTACCATTTGAGTTAGCAACACCGCAATTTCTCTTGTGGATCCATAAAGTTTGTCTAAATCTAAGTCTCAAAATGAATATTAGATTAAATGATTTGAAGATCACCTATACCACCATAATCTCTTTCAACACTGTAATATAATAATATACAGTACACATGACACTATTGTATGGGGCACATGTATTGGTTTAGTCTCAAAGAAACCAATTCTGTCGGTTTTGGACATGTCCAGGCCTTATCTGACATGTCCATCCCCAGCATCAGCACTTTTTTTCCTTTTACTCCTTATAGAAGGTTCTTGGCATTTTTCACACCTCTCTAAAACTCAGTATTGGAGCCTATATGACATTTGTTTTTGTTTGACTCCATGACGAAAGAAAATCAAATTTCTGTCAAGTGCATGTGTATGCAGAGGGAGAAATAGAAACAAGTTGGCGGAGAAGGGACAAGGCGCACACTGTATATGGTTCTCAAGTATGTTGACCTTGAAACCAGATTTATTATTTAATGAAAAGCTAAAATGATTTTTTTATTTGGTTGTGGGATTTATGTGGCCACACTGGCACTGGTAATTAAACTTTCTCTGGGAAACTGCAAGAAGACATGCCGGTGTTTTTATATCTATAGATTTATGAATATAGAAAATAGACCTTATGGGACATTGTAGCCAATTTTACTAATTGAATTTTATTTGGAGACGGTTCTTTGGCCTCAATTTACATTTGTGGTGGGACAGCACAGTGGAGGCAGTTGAAATTAATGATGACACAAGAGGTTGTCCAAAGCCGCCAGTTTGTTTGCACGCCTACCTGGTTTTGGATTTGGGCGATTGGTAAACAAGTAAAAACGCCACAAATAGAAATCCACCACTTAAGAGTATAGTCTTGAGGGAGCGCCGCCTGTTCCCTGCCCTGCGTCAGCACTGGCCTTTTCGCTGTTTGCTGAAGGGATTTGATTTCACCTCTACCTCTCTCTCTTTCACCTTTTTTCAGCATTCACACTCGAGCCATGCGAGGGATATAAAATGGCAGTTTTGTCCTGGAGGAGCTGGTTCAGTCACGGGCCAAGTGATATCACCCCAACGATAAGCCCGAATCCAGAGGAGTCATGTGAGGAATTTTGTGAAAGGCAGTAGGAGCTTCCTGTCAAAGAGCTATATAAGCAAGTATGTATGCAGGTGTGCATGTGCATGTGCATGTGCACACACGTGATCCATATACAGTACGTGCACACACATGCACCTATGCAGAGGCTGGAGGTACATTCTATAGTATGGAGGTGTAATATGTCAGATAAAAGTGCCCACTGAGTTCCTAACTACTAAAACAGATCAAATTAACTTATTCAGAGTAAAATAACAATGTAATAATGATAACTTAAACTTTGAATAAAAGTTAAATATAGATAACAAGTAAATCTCTCCATTGTGAGATCAATAAAGTCTTATCTTATCTTAGATTGTCATATGGCTTAAATTGGCTCATGTTGCATGGTTTGGAAAGAAAGAAAAGATCATTCATATCCCAAAATCATGTCTCAAAATAATGTATGATTGTGGAAGGGCATATGGACTTTTTTAGTTTTATAAACAAGTTTGCGCTGCCCTGTCCGAGGACAAATCGGTGGCTGACCTGGAAGCGAGTTCAACAAACTGCAGCATGGCTTAATTTCCGGAGCGGCTCTGTTCATTCTATTCCACTTCCCATTCACTTCCTGGATTCCTGTTAAATCAAAGTAAATGAATAAGTTACATATCGCAGTACTTTAGTAAAAGCAATATCATGCATTTTAACATATTGCGCAATCAAAACGACTTCTCGATTACCAGAAAAGCCATATGTTTGAACATAGAGTACAGGTCGGAACTTCTGCAGCAGTGTTGGGAAGACCTTTCTGAAGAATATTTGATTTCCAAAGTGTGTCCTGTTGTTATATATCTACCTACAGTGGCTACTTTGATGAGTGAACGGTTTCAAATACATGTATGCCTGTAAATAAATCTATTTTCTAACATGTATTGTTCATTTTCTCATGTTTATTTGTTCTATGCTTTCATTTCAAATTACAATTAGGCACTAAACTGTATCATTTTAAAGAAAACTTTTGACCTGGGCTGTCCTGTTTGACTACTTCAAGCTACTTCTCAGCAGACAGCTCAGTCTAAATATCTGTATGAACCAACAGTGCCCTCAGCTGGTAAGAGTGCGGCGACCCCACACTGCTGAGCATCGGAGTTTCAATATCTGGCATTAAATAGGTGAGTTAAGGTGAACTTTATTGTCCCCGTAGGGAAATTTGTCCTCTGCATTTGACCCATCCTTCGTTGCCGCTGGGGCAATCCGTCAGGAGCAGTGGGCGACCGCAGTGCAGCGCCCGGGGACCCATCTCCAGATGTGAAGCCAGGCTCATGGTCAGAAACACCTGGCTGGAGGATTTAACCTAATGTGCATGTTTTGGGTTGATGGGGGAAACCGGAGCACCCGGAGGAAACCCATCCAGACACGGGGAGAAACATGTAAACTCCACACAGAAAGGCAGCACAGGCTGGGAATCGAACCCGGGACCTTCTTGCTGTGAAGCAAGAGCGCTATCCACTCTGCCACCGTGCCGCCAACATTACAACATTTTTGTAAATAACCTCTTCTCTTGTAAGTGTGGAAAAATGCAGCGCTTCATAAACAAAGCTGAACAAATAGGAGTTTTCTTTTGTGGTCGTGTCGGACGTGGATTCAGTGGTTGGGACATAACTAAGCTGCAGAGGAGAGCTTTGCGGGCTGTGTTTTTGTTCACCCCTGCAGTGATCTGTACATTTCCTTGCATACCTTACACTCCCTCATAAAGACAATACGTGGCTCAGCACTTTCTGCACCAGCGTAACACTACAGGTTGAGAGAAAATGTCTAAACTAAGCACGGTCCCACATCTGGACAGTTGAAAGAAGTGGATGCAGCATTATGCAAGCACTATTTAAGGTCAGTCTGGAAATTTGAATATTCTCTTTGCAGCGCTTGAGGCAAATAATTGTGTATTTTGCAATATTCAAATAGCAAATTAAATTCTTATCAGGGTCGTGGCTTGTCATTGTAGTTTGATGGTGTGTCCTGACGCCACATCAGTTCACTAAGTTTAATATTGAGCACCACACATTGTCTTTTAACCTTTAAGAGAAGTTTTTGATGATCACTTTCTAAATTGCCAGCAGTATGCTCGATGTTGGGTGCATGTTTTGGGTTTAAGCTGATAAGTAGTTGATATTATTCATAACAAACAGGACTGACCCCCAACAAAAGCAATTCCCAGGAGCCTAAAAGTATGTGGCGTGGACATGCGACATGAGGTACACATGTTTTGGTTTCACATACTGTACACGACCAAAGGTTCAAAGGTTTGGGGTCACTTTTTAATTTGTTTTCATTCTTGGTTCTCATTGAACATTTCTACAATGTGCCTCGGACCTCTTGCTTCCCTGCCTCACACTCGCATGGTGTGGTCTCAGCAAGTTTTTTTCTATTTGTGAATTTTTGATAGCTTGGTCTTTGAGAGCACCTGTATACCTTCCACACTTCTGAGCCCCTGTAGCACTCATCCCAGCCTATTTTTATACTTCCATATGTGTTCGTGGATAAACTGAATGCTTTCAGTGAGAATCTACAATGTAAACAGTCTTAAAACACACATCATAAAGGCAAAGATTCTTCAGTCTTCATCTGTACTCTATACTCGAAGTGTAGGACGTTTCGATCTTACTCCAACTACAGAGTACAGATGGAGACTGAAGAATCTTTGCCTACGATGGACAACTCCTGAACTGACTGAGAACCTACACAGACATAAAGTGACCCCATACTTTTGAGCGGTAGTGTATACAGCTTGTAAGAACTGGCAAAAGAAACCAAGAGAAATGCAAATACTACATGTTAGGTTTCTGTTTTTGGATATATTTATTGAAATGTTATCATGAAGGCCATCTTAAATGTTCACGTATAGGATATGAGTGGCACAAATCTACAGCAATCTACAAAAACACCAAATAGTATAGTCTTTTGTTGCTGTTTATTTATTTTTAAGGAGTTATGGCATTAAGACAGGTACAATGTTATTATATTCCACTAGATTCCAACAGTAACAATTAGAAATGGGTATATCGTCCCCTTAGAATTATAAGGTTACATCTATCTTACATTTTTATCACAATTTAGTTCATCACATATTCTTGTTCCAGGGCCCCTTCTGTACCATATACAACATTTTTGTAAAGTTTGGTGGATTTTTGAGACTTGTATGAGCAAAAACACATGACCCATTTCCCATTCTGTTATATGAGGGGTCACAATCTTTTAATTCTTAGGGGGCTGATAATTGTGATAAAAAACACAAGGCACAAGAAGTAAGATTAAAATAGCATTCTGGGCTTCTGCTACCATGTCACTTACTGTCAATGCCCAATCCCACACATGTCTATTTCTCCCCATTGTTTCCAGATCCGAGGATTTCCTAATGACCTTATTGTATGAAATGCTGCAAGTCCCCTCCAGGGAAAGAATCTAATCTTTTCAAGGTGCTTCCTTTTCATTTACCGGCACAATGTAAAACGTGTGTATGTGTGGCTGCAACTGTACTGTCTGTTTGCATGTGTCAAATACCCATGATGCATTGTGGGAAAGGTAACACCCACTGTGTTTACCTGGAGGAAGCAGAGGCAGAGGAGCGTGCCGGCCTGTAAGAGAAGGAAATTAAATGATCAGGAGGACTGGACTGAGGCCATGTTAGGGATTCTAATGAAAAACATGTGCTAGCTTCTTATCGTTGTGATTTTGGATCAACTTTTCAAGGGATTTTGGAGTTGGATTTGCTACTTTTCTTGTCTTGAAGGTGTGACATAGGAGGAGTGGGAGGAGTTTGCGTGCTTGACTGCTGCTGCTGCTCTGTTCATATGGTAAAGAGCAGGTCACATGGGGTAATTCTTCAGGCTGTGGGGGTGAAAGGGAGGGAAAGGAACAAGGGGAAAAAAAGCCAAGAGACACAGGAAGACTTTGGCCCATGTGTGAGAGGCGGTACTTCTCTCTACGTCTGGAGGACATTGGATTACCACAAAAACAAAACAAGAACTAACAAAAGCTTACTACACAACCTCTGATGGGAATACAATGTGGATTTTCAGATTCCAAACCATTCCAAGTCCTGGATTTTACTTTCTTTGGAAACGTCTTGCAGCAAGGGTGAAAGTTCAAGCAGCCAGTGTTAACTTGTGAGAGCCCTCTTGGTTTTGTCTTCTTGGTGGGGGAAAAACAGCAAAAATGCCGACTAATTTCACAGTTGTTCCTGTGGAAGATGAAGCCCCAAGCAGCAGCAGTAACGCTCCTGGTTCTCCTGACACTAAACCAGTCAGTCTGGGACAAATCTTTGAAAGAAGTGGACACGAAGCGACAGAGGGCAATCAGCAAGAAGCTCAAACAGGTAACGCTGCTGCTGACATGGTGCAAAGAAATGAGGCGTGAACATGAACAATAAGGGTTTGACTTTCGTGAATAGAACATGCAAATTATAAGCTATAATATGCAATGGGTGGAATACTTAACAAAGCAAAAGCACATGTTGGGGCAGGTGCATGCTTCACTCACTCAATTACAAACCCAAAATGTTTCAATATGATGTCACTGCGCATGCTGAATCTTGCAGGGCAACTTCTAGAGCTTCTGGTTCATAACAACCAAGAAGCTGGTTAAAAACAAGACATGGCTTCAGGAGATTGGTGTCGTCATGGATGTATTATATTTTATTTATGTATATTTGAATAGGGACAAGTATGTTTCATGGCCTTGTGTTACATACTGCAACATATTAGCCAAAGTAAATTCTCAGGGCCTGTCCTTAGATGGGATTTTACTTTACTTACTCTAATTATTAAGTAGTAGTAGGCAAATTCTTGAGGCAAACCAAGAAGCTTCATCAGCGACTCTAAACTCTGGACACAGGGGGCTTAATATATCCCACTGAGACAAGGAGGCTGTACCTGTCATAGTACCGCCCCTCTTTATTAAGTGACTCTCCCCTAAAGTGAAACAAAACAACCCTTATTTAGTTATTTAGTGAGTTTCAGTCTCTGTCAACTCCTGTACAACTGAGAGCTTACACAGACAGAAGCTACGTGTTTGTAGTTATTTATTTTTCATTTTCTTTTTTAACTAGAAAATTCAGAATCTTTATCAGGACAATTTATTTATTATACATACGACTATTGTATTATTATTATTATTACTGGTAGATTTATCTTGTTCTTGTTATCTTATCTTGTGTTCATATGTTTGAGTAACAACAGGCACATGTCTTTTGGATTTTATTTGGATAAAATTGGTGGATAATAAGGTGCCCTCAAAAAAGTATGCATGTATTAAGACTGATTTTAAAAATACAGTACAGACTGAATAACACCTATCTTACACTTACAACAAAACTTACTGTACATTTACAAACCAAAACAAATGTAAAGCCAAAGACCAAAGTTGTAAATGCTACAAAATCATCTCACTGACAAACATCATCATCATCATGTCAATTATGTTAAAACATGGCAAAATTTCGGCATAATTTACTAATTAAACAATCGTCAACAACATATACGCCGGGGATCTCCAACCAGAAGCTCGCCAGCCCTTTCCAATTAGCTCGCCAAAGGGTTTCTATATTTCCTGAATTATCATGTTTGCAGTCCTAGTATAGAGACATAGTTTCACATTTTTCTTTGAAGCCAAAGTAGCTCACTATCATTTTTGTTATGCACAGGTAGCTCACAGGGTGAAAAAGGTGGGAAACCCCTGGTATACGCTCTATCCTGTTGCTTGAACGAGAAAGTCAGAAAGAGCAGAAATGACTCTGGTCAAGTATTAACAAGGTTTAGGTGTTCGTCACCACAGCAGATCTTTTATTGCCCACAAGAATGCATCCGCCCAGAACAGAACATCGTCTCCACTGCAGTAGCACGTATATCTTGTAATTAATATTAAATAAGTCACACGCATAAGGCCCTAAAGTTGTGCTGTCTTTTTCTTGAGGCTTGCCACAGGTTAGCTTTCCTCACAATTCACTGCTTCCTATTTTTTTCCTTTCTAATTATAGCTGTTATAGTTAAATGGTACTTTACTCCAACAGACACATACAGTTTATATATGTACTATAATCACACCTGAATGCCTACTCTGTATTCTTTTTCCATGAACATCATTTTTGTATATTTTCATTTTTAAAAAGCCCAAATATAGCACAATATTCAAACTTTGGTGATGACTGTACACTTCAACTGATCTGACATAGTGGCACCTCATTAAAAATACGGAAACTTTCAGTAAAAGACAAACCTACACCTCAATACTTTAACGATACTTGGATTACAATTCCGATACTTGGATAATTTTTGATACCTGTACTACATTATTTGTCATCTACACAAAAAAGTTAATATCCAGATAAGTTTTTAAATGACCCAAATTCATCTTATTTATCTAAATTTGAGCAGTTTTGACGAGTTAAGTTTTAGTGGCTCATTTGACCTAATTCTAACCACTTGTTCGAACTTGTTGTTGTTGGTACCAATTTATTTTTTCATACTGGTAGTACCTTAATAAGTTTTTCGTTTAACAGTACCCAGCCCTACTCGTATGCTTTGCCTTCAGTGCTGATTAGACTAGATTTTATCTGTATAAACACTGCTATCTCTGTTTTGTCATTTTCCAAAGTGGCATCTCATTCTGTGACCGCTCTATCCTTTCTCCCTCTGTAATATTTTAGGGTTATAACTTAAAAACTGTATTGAAAAAAACAAACAAACAAAAAAAACAGAACTGGACTAGTGTTGGGTGACTAGCCTTTTGCTAAAGCACCAATAAAAGTAACAATATAAAATTGTCTTTCAAATCAGCATCTTGATTCTTGGACAACTCTGACTGTCTGAATCATATGGTGTTGTTCTTGGGAATCTTTGTTCTGCGTATAAGTCGGGCCGGCTGCCAACTAATGCTGCCAACCAACAAAACAAACGCTGTGAAGGAAGTTTATTTTTAGTCACATTTCTTCTAACCATTAGTGCACTTTGATATTGTGAGTGATAATGTATGAACATGTGAATAATACGGTACATGGTAATAGAGTATGCACCAGAGATCTCTAACCAGTAGTGGTTACTCTACCCACCCAGCCCCTTCCCAGCATATACTTTTATACTTTTTACATTTTCTTTTTGTTCTGAACATTTTGAACACAATCTGCAAACATTTAGGTGAATATAGTAAAAAAAAATTGTTGAAATATCATCTTGGCGACACAAACGTTATCAAAGCACAAGTAGCTTTCTGACATATTGTTACATAACAATAGCTCACAATGTAACAACATGGCCCTGCTTTACACAGTAGCTTATCAAAATGGTAACAAGTCTCTCAAGTCTTACCAAATAAATGGGATATGGCTCCACCATGGGCTGATCTTGGGCTGATGGGTTCACTGGACCCTAAAGAAACAAAGAAGGCAAAAAGAAAATACATGTATTATAAAAATGCTGAAAAAACAAATAGCTTTGATTGTGGTCTTTGTAATCTTTTTTTTTTTTTGCATGATCTACCTACAGACAACAATGAAGGTCAAAAAGAGTCAACTCCATTCATCAACTCCGATAATTGCAGTGAGCCTGACTATGACGGCAAGAACATGGCCCTGTTTGAGGTGAGATGGAAGATAAACACTTTTCCCCCTGAAAAATATTATACACCCATTTAGATTACATTTATTGTTATTTTATATTGTGACATTTCCATAAAAATATTGGCCTATTGCTGGGTTGACAGTATACCTGAAACGTTTTATTAATCTGCTGATTTTTGTTTGGTTGGAAATAGGAAATTATAATTAATAATTTGCGTACACTGGTTTATGAATGTCAGAATGCTAGAAAAGCACTGTATAAATGTGACCATTTATAGGGGATAATGAATGAATTAATTTTCCTTCTAGATATATCTGAGAGCAACATCAGCGCATACACTTTGAAAACAACCAAAATAGCAATGATGCAAAAGTCCATTAAGTACATATAATTCATACTTTTTGTGCCGTCTATCTGTACAGGAAGAGATGGACCGTGCTCCCATGGTTTCCTCTCTTCTCAGTAGACTTGCCAACTACACCAACCTGACACAGGGCGTCCGAGAGCACGAGGAGTACGAAGATGGGGTCAGGAAAGTCACTGTCATGGTAAATACAAATTAATTAAATTCCTTTGTTGCTGCAAACTATATGCCTGGACTGGAGTTTTAGTTTGGTTTAGTCCAAAATGAAACATTGTCACAGGTGCTACTAAATATTTTTACTTATTCAGAATGTGCACAGCGCCAACACAAAGGAGAATTTACCTTAATGAGCATTTTAAGTTCACTGCAGTTATGTTTAATTTCACTGATATGAAAAAGGTAGAGAGTAGGGATGTCAAGATTGACCGTTCCAAGTCCAAGTCGATGTGAAAGCTGAATTTTCAGGACAATTGTATAAGTTACTAAAGGAAGAGTCCCAAAAGAACCATGTGCTTTGTTATGTTATTTAGGTTAATTTGTCACTCTTTTGTAATGATAGTGAATCCATGAAAGAACACATCAGAGATTTCATATTATTTTAAAATACAACCGAAAACCCCAGAAAAGGTGTGATGTGTAAATGTAACTGATTCCGACAGTCGTGAATAATCACAGATTCTAAAAAATAATTCTCACAATAATCATTACTCAAAAATGTAGAGAGGTTTAGAGAACCTCCTGCTGTGTCCCGCTCATAGATATACACTACCGGTCAAAAGTTTGGGATCATTTATTTCTTTATTTTCAACACTATTTATATTGTAGATTCTCACTGAAGACAATAAACTATGAACACATGGAATTATGTAGGGAACAAAAAAGTGTGAAATACATTTCATTTCAGTGAACCTGTAGCCACGTAACATGTGACTTACAACCCCCTCGGGTCATAAATCACATGGTTACATGGCTACAGGTTCACTTTCATTCATAGAACTGAGTTTACATACGTAAACCATCGTTTTATATTTTAAATTCTGCAAAATGGGCACCCTTTATTCTTGGCATTTTCTCAATGAGCTTCAGAAATGATTTTCAACAGTCTGTGAAGCTCACAGAAAGTGTCAAAAGTGCAACGCAGTAATCAAAGAAAGTAATCTATTTCAACCTTTTCAATTTTTGGGGTTTTAAAACATCTTATCTTATCCATATGTGTTCATTTGTTAGTGGATCTCTTCAATGAGAATATACAATATAAATAGTATTGAAAATAAAGAAAAACCATAACATTCCACTCCAGATTTCGCTCAGAACGGCCGCTTAGACTTTAGCTGAGTTTAATCATTAGCAGCAATTATAATCCAGACACGCCTTCATTTACTCATATAAAATAGCTAACGTTGTGGAGGCATGGATGTATTAATGGAGCAGAGGTAAAAACCAAAGTAAAGTCAGCACCAGCTAAAGACATCAAAGATCCTTTATGCATATAATCACTCACTCTGCAGCCAGGGAGCCTTCAAAGAACACGCAGTATACAGTATTTTACTCTTGATTAGTTTTTAAAAGCTTTTTTGACAGCAATATCGTGAATTCAACTTTATCTATAAACCAATTTATTATTCTTAATATATCAATTCTCTGTCTTTATCACCTCAAGCATAATTCCCTGACTCAAACTAACATTAATGCTTCTGCTTTTTAATCTTATAACATTCTGAACTAAAGCTGTGTTGATGACGTTAAAACAAAAATATAGATATAACCAAGTCATATATTATGTTTTATTATGATTATGATTGATTATTATGAAGTAAAATACCAATATTGTTAGTAAGTATTGGCAGCGAACCCTGTTTGTAGGATATTTTCAGAGTGGCACACCTAAATGAAAAAATGTCGCCGACCGGTGTTACCAATCCAAACTTAGCTAGAGGCCTGCTGTGTGACCTAGTAAGTCCTGCTGTAGTCCTTGTTTAGGCCTGGTTTGGTTCCTGAATGTAAGCTTTTTTTTTTAAAGTGTACTTTGGCCCCACATGTCACTGAGCACACTTATACTGTACATATACAGTACAGTACATTAGCTGGACAAATTCCTTGTGTAGAATTAATACTAACTTAGATCAGAACTTAACTCAGACTTTGATCTTTGGGATGATCACGAGGAGATAAAGCTGCTTGTAAAGACTGTATAGAGAAAGAGCCTATAGTTGCATTTACATGTCCCTAATAGACACAGAACTACATAGAGAGGGACTTTCTCTGCTTAAGGACACAATGTTAGGGGCCATTATATTCAGACCTCACTGTGGTTTCCAGTACTGTTAACCTAATTATGTGTAAAGATGCCACTGAAATAGCAAAAACAATTGGGTCAACATGGAGGAAGACATTAATCATAAAAAAATAAAAAAAAAGCCATTGCTGACTTTTAACACAAGACGACTCAAAAAGTAAAAAGAAAGGAGGTTGGACTCCGCTTCATAAATTACACCCAGCATCACTTACACACTGATTCCCAAACAATTACATTTTATCAGTTGATATTACATTGGTAGCCAGAGTGTAATTCCCTCTGATTGTATTTCATTAAGATAGATTTTAAATTGATCCTGAAGGAACTACTTCACACCAGCCCTTATTAAAAAAGCAACAAATGTACTGGGCTGTCTGACTGGTGTAATGAGAAGGGAACAAAAAAAGATTCTCCTAGACTGGCATTGGCCAAATAGATGTGAACAATGTTCAACTCATGTTAAACTGATGCAGAAAGTAAAGTTTACTTTTTAAATTAAATTTTACAAATCTAAATTTATTATCCTAAAATCTAAATTAAAAAAGTATATGGATAATAAATAAATATTACTTAAAGGGTCTATACCTGATTTTTCCCTAGTAATAGAATGAAATAGGGCTGCACGATTTTGCATTTAAATATTATATATTTATGTTGTATATTTTTCATGCAGTTCAGTATTGTCCAAGCATGGGACGATATGGACATTTTTGTCTCACAATTTTTTTGGACAAAATTATTACGATTAACAAAGTTATCACAGTAATTATCTGACTTATGTAATGAAATTATGTTTTTCCTCCTTTTGTATATTGCAAACTCAAACATTTGTGGAAATAATACTGTGCTCTAAATATAAAGCATTTATTGTCAATTTCATGGTTTGCATTCTAGTTTCCTAGCATTTCTGTGACTATGACCCTAAAAAGTGACCCTGCTAGTTGTGAAATATGCTTATAAACTCATCTCTAAGAAAAAAATGGATTTTAGAAATGTGTGAGGAAAGTTAGGAAAGTGTTTGAGCCACAGCTATCAATTTATTTTACTCACTTCCTCTTCCATTATTTCGAATTTTAAAAATAATGAAAACTCAGGTATAGTGCCTGCTAAAACATAAACAAACCATGCATAAATGCAAAAACTACAGCCAAATAGTACTGTATTCACAAAAGGAATTCATTCTTGATATGTTTAGCCAAGGCTGCCATAAACAATAGTTGAATAAAGGGCTCTTTAAAATGAGGCATGCAGTGAACATGAGAAGACATTGCACTTACGTCGCGTAGCTCCTATGAATCTGTGGCCTGTGAATGAAATGAATGAAAGTTTGCAAAAGGAGCATCTAAGGGAGTTTGATTAAACCCAGCCCCTCTGAGACGGGTGCTTCTTAAAGCAATCAAAAGCGTGACACTATAAAATGAGTCGGACAGAGGATGGAGTGAGAGGAAACATAAAGAGGCAGAGGCGGAGAAGGAAGGGAGCACCGCGGACAAGATGTGGGACATTTGGAGATCTACCTCCGGGACGTCCCAATACTTGGACGCACAGCTACAGAGTGCACTGGGAAAAGCACCGGACAAAACGTGCGTCACTCGGAAAAAGGTAGGTCCACCAACAGACCGGGCAGCTTCAGAACTGTGTGTGTAATTGATTTGTGAATAAGAACTGATGACATGTACAGATTTAAAATTACAACCAAAGCTTTGTTTCTTATTACTAAGTTACTGTTGCATTTCAGAGACATGAAAACAAGACTTTGCTGTGTATTGCACTGTGAAAGACCTGTGTATGCTGCAAACTTTAGTGCAAAAAGTCCTTCTGACTTGTGCCATTGTGTGCCACACTCCTCTTGTAGACTAAAACCCAACTCTTTTAATCCAGCTATGAATAGAGTTTGTTTGTTTGTTGTATGTCTAAAAATAAAAAATAAATGCAATAGATGCCTTTTCAGACTTTGTGCATTCATCCCAGGAAAGGTTGGGAGAGTTTAGACTGTAGTATTTATTCCGTTGAAGTACCTAAATAAACCTATTATCACGCAATCAATTTATTTTCGCCAAATCTCACAACGGGAGTAATCTCAAGCGGCGTATTACAGTTTTGCTCATTTGAGACTTTTACCCTTATTCTCGAAGGTCACACCTGAAGGTTATTGCGTCCCAGCCATAGCATTTACAACAACTCCAGTATTTGATGTCTGTTGGGTGTGTGTTGTTTTACAGGTCCCCCCCATGGGCACGTTCATCGGCGTGTACCTGCCCTGTATGCAGAACATCCTGGGCGTCATCCTCTTCATACGCCTGGCCTGGATCGTCGGGACGGCCGGGATCCTGGGCTCCTTCGCCATCGTCTCCATGTGCTGCATCTGTGTGAGTAGTGCGTCTGTGAGTTATGTTTCGTGACGTTGTCGGCCTCACAAGTGCAATATTCATGTCACAAGAAAATGGTTACGTTTGAGGTGGAATATCAAAATAAGCAAGGGCAGAGAGGATGACTTGTGCGCGTACAGTAGCTTTTTGTGAACCTAGCAGTCAAAAATATCAGAGGCATCCCGTGTACAAAGAGATCCATGTAACTAAAGGACTTTTAATCTTCCTGGCCTCATCCTCGCAGTGCACCCGTGGGCCACATTTTCAGCACATTCAGCAGACCTGTTGATGCGCTCACCAATGTCTATTTTTCACCAAAATAAAGCAATGGGAAGAGGGATTAAACCTTTAGATTTGGCCTCCTATAGTAAAAGCAAAACGGCAACATTTCCTAAGAGACGAGCCGCTCATGATCCGCTCCCAGCGAAGTTATGAGATGGGTCCGAGGAGAGGAGAGCCTGCTCACAGTAAAGACAAAAGGTCCAATTTATATGACTTTTTTAACTAATAAAAACTCTTGCCACTGGGGAGGGTCTATGGTTGTGCGTTACCCCAGGTTTGTACCGACCTCCTGTTGTGATATCGGGCGTTACAAAAACTGATTGATTGGAATTAAAATCTGTTAAGCCATAACATGATCTGTTCAACTCGTGTTTAGGCTTTTTAGTCCCCTTTATAGTAATTGACAAAGTTTTGTTTTTGACTTCCTTGTTCCTTGTCTGGCCCATAGGTCTGACACGTTCTTTGTGGAACGGCCTGCCGGAGGAGCTCAGGGTCGCGGAGAACGTTCATGTTTTTAAGAGCAGGCTCAAGACCCACCTTTTTAGTTTAGCTTTTAATTAATACTTACTCATTTTAGACATATTTATTATTCTACTATGCTTTTTATTTATTCTGTTAGTCCTATTTTACTTATTCTATATGTTGACTATTGTATATACTGTAATTGTCTCTATGATAAGATTTGGATTTTCAAGTGTTTTCCTTTTAAACTCTTGTTAGCGTTGTATCATTTTTAGGTTCTTCCAGTGTTCCCCCTGAGGGAGCCCTCTGCCTCGGGAGCGGTTGTCGGCTCTGGCTGCCTGGGTGCTGTCCTGTGGGTGCCCGGGTGGAGGTGTGGTGTCTCTGCCTCCTCTGGGTGCCCTGGCTCGGTGCCTGGTGGCTGGAGCTGTGGTGCTGCTCCCGACGCGGAC
>OMNZ01108226.1:0-13833 GCA_900303255.1 Lesueurigobius sanzi
ATGTATCATTTTACATATCATCTTCCATTGTCTCCAAACTCAAGAAGCTGTAGGTCATTTATCTGTGCATCCTGATGAAAGACGCATTCCTGAATATTTTAATTGTATAAGCCAGGGGTGTCCAAACTTTTTCCATGGAGAGCTGCACATTAAAGTGTACACGACATGGAGGGCCAAAGACCTGGATCAGTCCTGGTTTATTCATAGCTTAGTCCTGGTTTAGACCCGTTTCAGACCTGGTTTAATCCTGGTTTAGGCCTCCTTTTAGACCCATTTTAGCAGTGGTTTGGACCTACTTTAATCCTGGATTAGACCCGATTTGGTCCTTGTTTTAATCCTAGTTTAGACCTGTTCTGACCTGGTTTAGACTAGACTGAGTTAGGGTTGGTTTAGTCCTGGAATAAACCTGGTTTAGACCTGGATCAGTTCTGGTTTATTCTTAGATTAGACCATATTTAGTTCTTGATTAGTCCTGATTTAATCCTGGGTAAAGCTTTGTTTAGCCTTGGTATAATCATGGTTTAGACCTGGTTTAGAACTACTTTTAGTCCTGTTTTAGAACTGGTTTGGACCTACTTTAATCCAGGATTCGACCTGGTCTTCTCCTTGTTTTAGTCCTGTATTTTTTAGGTTTTGATTGTGTAGAATTGTTAAATTTGGATAATCTCTGGTGATGTGCGCCAATTCAACAAGAAGTTTGTGGGCCACCAAAAATTGGTCTGAGGGCCGCTTTTGGCCCCCGGGCTGCACTTTGGGCACCCCTGGTAGAAGCCATGTTAAAACAAAGGCTTTTTATTTTCCAGAAGGGACAAAGTGCCAGACTAGGATTTTATATTTTTCACATTCTGACGACACAGACAACAACCTAATACATGTTTTTGCATCTAAAAATAAACCCCACAAGCTCTGGTCTCCAATTGTTTTTGACAAAGGGCTGCAGATCTGGCTATTTTGATTAATTTCACGGTTCTAAGTGATTCCAGTAGAATAGATACTTTCTACTAGCCAAGAATTATTTTCCGATCTTCTTTTATAAAGAAAGTAAATGAGGCAGATCAGGACTAAAACTTGAATTCCAATACATTTTGAAATTCTCTTGCATTTTTGTTTTAGGCTGTGATGAAACCAATGATCCTCAGATGGAAGACCTCAGGGATTTTGCTATATATTGTGGCTTTTTAAGATTGATTTTGAGCAGTCCAGGAGCAGGACACCCACCTGCTGCTCGTGGCCGCTCCGTCCTCCTGACCGTCCTGGTTCCGTCTCTGGAGCAGCGTGGCGAATCTGTTCCTGGTTTTGAACGGAGCGGCTGTCGGAGGTTTCAGAGGACGGAGTTTGACGGAGGAGAGCGAGGCAGAGGAGGGAGGAGGGTCAGACCTGGGACGCTTCTGATCGGCGGAGGAATACTGTAGTAACATGTCCTGATCCGACAGAGGGGAGTCTGAAGGAAACAGACAAAATGTTAAACACATGAGGTTTACAACGAGCTGAATGTTCTCAAAATGAATACTGCTTTAGAAAGAGGCAACCATCACTTTATTCTTTAAAACCTCAAATAATGTCTCCAGGAGGATTATTGTTTGGTTGTTTTCAGCTACACCATGTACATAAAGCCACAAAGCCATATTTGAATGGCAAAAAACTGTTCTATTGAATAAATTGCACATGTTGCGGCGTCAGTAAAGTTCCCTCATGATTTTAATGTGATTTATTCAGCGTAAAGTCGAGATCATGCGTTTGAAGCCTCACCTTCTCTGGGCCGTTTGACCTGCAGCTCTCGGCAGGGCAGCCTCAGAGGAGCCACACTCACCACCCGCTGCTGCCCCCTGGTGGAGGCTCTGTGCTCTGCGGCGGGAGGAGGAGAGGGGGCTGTAGGGGGCGCTGCGGAGTGGCCTTTGCTCCAGATACTGAGGCCGTTACAGGGGAGCGAGGAGGGAGAGTCGCTCCAACTGCGGCTGCGAGGCTTCGAGGGCTGCGAAGAATTAGATTTAACTTCACTTTTTACAGATTAAATATTAAATGTAGTTCATTTATCAAAGTTAAAGATGTTTGTAATAGTTTACACCAACAAATAAAAGTTAGTACATGCGTTTTAACATCATGACATTTACATAGTAATCTTGAACGTTTGTCATCCTAGATTAGTTTCAGTGGATGCAATGTATTGTTTGTCATAATATTGGCTTTATAGAGGCAGCAGCAAGTTGGACATAATGCCATTTTTAATACATCTATGCATTTTCTTAAGGTCAACAAAAAAATAGATTACAAAGCGGACTCCAATTTGATTATTTTAAAGTAAATTCCACAAATTGAACAACTTTTGAGTAAAATTTGGAGTGAAATTGACAATTTTTAAGTTAAACATGCAGTTGATTATGTTTTGGAACATACTTTTTCTATTTTCTATGCATTTATTACGTAAAAGATCAAGCAATTCTAAAATGTACATGTAATTCCTACTGGAAACAAATGTAATACTTTTTAGTCTTAAATTTAGCTTTTTTATGATATCCCATGAAAACCCTGTCATAAGAAGAACTTAAAACCAAACAAAACTCATACTACGCTCCTTTTTCTCCCTGATTAACGATGGACCTGTGGGAAAATGATCTTCAGAATAACTTCATAAGTTGTACCCGAGTTTGTGGAGCGTCGGGGCTGAAGTCGTCGATCGCCTCCAGAGTGTTGAGGTCCAAGTTTCCCAAAGCCATTTGCAAACCCTTCTCATCCCCGAGGTTTCTGTCACGGCTCGGTTAAGGCTGAACTCCATCAGTGACGTCACAACATTCAAGAGCAAACAGTTTAAAATTGAGGCAGGTGGGAATTCTATGGTGGTAACGTGTGGAGTCAATGTAAAACTGTGCTTTGTGTGACCATGTCTGTCAAAGGGGCAATTTAAAAAAACGTGTGCATGTTTTTGGTCAGATAAAATGTAAAGCAAATCAAAAAACAATGTTTGGTAGAAAAATCTATTTAATATTTGGCAAAACTTGTGCAGCGCAACTCCCTCTCTGGCCTCGAGTAATTGTCAGGGTCCGACTCCTTACTTTTATAACCAAATGATTGCAAATGATCATAATATTATGACACAATATCCATATTTCAAATGAATGAGGTTTTCCTTCCGAATGAGACTGATAGGCTTGTTGCAGCCTCAAACAAACGCATGTGGGAGCTTCAAAATGTGCAGAAGTCCACCATTAGTGGTATTCTTTTGAAGAGTTTGGTGCTTTTTGAAGTCTAGTTTTGATACAGTTCTTGACCTTGTCAGTGAAAGGGGCTACAGTATAAACTTATGCACTTCATAAAATATGAATAACACAAAAACCTTTCTTTCACTCATGGTTAGTGGTTGCTTGAAGCCATTTATTGTCAAAAAAACGGTTTGTTATATGCTTTTCAACTAGAAACTCGCCAAATGTACCTGAACAAAAAAGTTTACATATTGTGCATCTTGAAACAATTTTTTTCAGAGAGTCCAATTTCATCAGAGTCCTGTATTTCAGCTGAAGTAAGTTTTTCTTTGCTTCTGAACAATTTTCCTGGCAGTTGTTGAAGGTCATGTAAACGTTAGATCAGGGACATTTGGGTAGCTTCTGTTTCATTATGATTTCAAAAGAGTAAACTCAGTTCTTCGACAATAAATGGGTTCACATAACCACTAACCATGAGTGGGAAAAAGACTTTGGTTTTATCATTCACATTCTATGAAAAATGGCCAAAATATTAAAAGGGTATGTAAACTTATGAGCACAACTCTATAAAAAAAACTCTTCTTCTTCTAATAGAATCTGTGAAAATGCAGATGTTTCCAACTTGGTTTATGGCTAATATATTTCTAATTATTGGACTTTTACATAGGAAACAAAAAATTGCACTTCTGTTAATGTTAACATGGACTTGTCACTCTTAGCAGCAGCCTGAAGCGCTCACCTCATCTCATATTCGTATTAATGTCTCTACCAAACTCTACCAAACAATGATAAGTTTTGATGTCTGTGGATTTTTATTTTATTTTGAGATTTTCACCTGGCTCTAACTGAATTTACACAAATGCAACCTATTCCAACAAATCCCACTTTACCATCTAAAAACAAAAACATTCTTGTTGGAGGATACTGTCCGGCGTAGCTCAGCTCCTGGGGGTCCACGTTCTCTGGATAAGGGTTCAGGGGAAGCACTCGTCGACTGCGTGGGTCGAACACCAGCTGATACAGAAACGTGTTATTGGCTCGAACGAATCCCTCCAGATACGAGTCCGGCACCTGCAGGTCCATCTTCAGGTACTGGCCCATCTTCTTTATCACCTGGAGCCAAACAGGAACATGAGAATGCAGAGATGTTGGACTATGAGCATCATCAAACCTGTCCAAGTTCATTTACAGTATGTTTTTGTATTGTTTGTCAGTTTATGTGAGCTTGATGTACTGTACCAGAAACAAATAAATATTGTGTGGCCATTAATTAATAAACAAAGCTGATTCTGACGTTTAGAGCTCAAGATCATCTCAAAACCAGTAACAACCAAGTTAATGTCACGCACTACTGTCAAATGGTTTAGTAAAATATTGCAGTATTTTCAAATATTGCCCAAATGACTATATGAATGAATAGACTCTTTTATTGTTTGTAAACATTCCTGGCTTAGCTGGAGGCGGAAAGCTACATCCCTATCCATGTCAATGTATGAAAAAGCAGAAAAACTAAGGCACTCTCTCCAAGATTAATTAAAATGCCTTTATTCTTTATGGTATGTCTAATAGACTTGGACCCCAATGCGTTTCAGCCCACAGGCCTTCCTTAGGGGGACAAACGTTTGTTGTTGCAAGTTTTGGCACATTTCGTTTTAACCTGCAACAGTGAATGTCTCCGACCTTGAGTATGTTGGGGTCCTTGGCGAGCCGCAGCAGTTTGCAGGCCTTGCCGAGCCCGATGCCGTGGAGCGAGGCCAGGTAGTCGCAGCCCGACAGGATGCACATGTGTCGGAACTTCTCCTCCGTGAAAACGTTTCCTAAAGACTTCACTCGGCCCAGATTCGTCTGATCGATCTCCAAACCGTTTCCCTGTTTGTCCATCTTCAGAATCACCTGCAGGAGAACGCTTTAGACACAGCAGGAGGATGCATCTATACTCATATTAAACTGAGATATTGAACCTTTTTACAGCCGAAGGCGAGCAGGTCTGAGTCTTCTGTGATCACGGCTTGAGCCAAACCACTTTTACTGAGAAACGCCAGCTGAGCGTCAGCCTCGTATGGAGCCACCACACAGTCCACGCCGCGAGCTCTCGCTGTCTGGAGGACGACAAATACAGGCACGTTTACAATCAAATAAAGCAACACCAATTTATTTGTATGGTCCAAACAATAACAGTTTAACCAGAGTACATCACACTAGTAGAAATTAAATACTATGACAAAACATTTAAAATAAATTTCAGATAAAATAATAACAAAATTCCTAAACACAACTCGATGAGGTCATGGGTTTGGTCTGTTTTCAGTTAGTAGGAAGAGTGTGTGTGTTAAGTTAGTTAGTAGTTGGGCTGTTCTTGACCTTGATGAGGTTATGGGCCATGGCCGGAGTGATGTTGACGCAGCGGGTGAAACATTCTCGCGCCTCGGACACTTTTCCATCTCTGAGCAGCTGCTTTCCCTTCTGCAGGTTCACCTCCCGACGTCTGGAAGTTCAAACGTCTGCATTTTAAAACAGTGAGAGTAGCTCCTAACGCAGCTTCTAATGTGAGCCAGGGATGAGCTGGGGATGGGTGATATGACGAGACACTCACTCTCTGCGTGACTTCTCCACCTCTCTCTTTGACGGCAGATTCCTCCCGTCAAAAACCAGGATCGGTTTGACTCCGAAGTTCAGCAGCATGTCCACGAACTTCATACAGTACCAGACATACCTGCGGGACAAGGATATAAGGATTATAGAATATACCCATATCAATGTAAGGATGTCCCTGGTTCTTTTACCATGTTACCAACACTAATGCAGACATGAGCATTTAGCCTTTACTTGGTTTATGCTGGTGAAGTTCAGAGCAGGTTAGAGCCATGTGTAACTTACTGGTCTGTGGGTTCTCCTTTGGCCAGTTTCTCTGCGCAGGAGAACGCCCCCTTGTGGAGCCAGCAGTACGTGTCCACGGCCACCGTCTGCCCTCTGTATTTCTTCACGTTCACCGGCTCCGAAGCGTCCTTTATGAACTGTAGCAGACCAGAGATCCCCATCTTCAGCTCCCGACTCAGAGACGACCCCTGGATAGAAAAGTCAACAACAGGGTAAGTAAATACATACTGTATTTACAGTAAGTGTTGAGGAGAATACTTTGAAATTGTATTCAGTTACAGAATACTGAATACTTGTCTTAAAATGTATTTTGTAACGTATTCAGTTACTTTGCCCAATCAGTGTACTGTATTCTGAATACTTAGATACTTTCACCATGATTTGCATTATATTTTTCTATAAATATGGTGAATGACTAAAAATATTTTACGCCAACTGTTGTCCGTCTCTTCTTTCTTTCTATCGCTCCCTCTCTCCTTCCTCCCTCCCTCCCTCTCTCTCTCTGTCTCTCTTTCCCTCTCTCCTTCTCCTCTGTCTCTCTCTCTCTCCTTCCTCTCTCCCTCTGGTATTTTCCTTTGGTAAATTCCTTTGGTATTTGAAAAGTAACTGCATTTGAAATACCCTCAAATGAGAGAGTATTTGTACCTGAATACAGTTACTCAAAATGAGTATTCTGAATACGTATTTTAAATACATGTATTTAGTTACTCCCCAACACTGTTTACAATATCAAAGTGCTTATTGCATTCATCCAAACCTTATTCAACCAGGAAACCGAGCATGATTAGACACTTGGAATCTTCCCTTGCCAGTAAATAACAGAACTATAATGAGCTATGGAAATACCAAAGAATAATCACTCAGCAATACATTTAAATGAAAGAAAACATTACATAATTTCAGCTCATTTTACAAGACATAAACATCTACAGTATAATACAGTATACTCTGATATTTTGATTGCTATAATTCCCGTTTGCTTACTTACGAGTTTCTCATTGTATATAAGAGATGTTTATTATATTTTTACTACCTGTTTGCAAATGTATCTTCTTCTTTGATGACACATTTCCTAACTGTTTGCACCCGTGTCTTCTTAAGAGCTACTGTAACATGTAAATTACTCCATTGTGAGATCAATCAAGTATTATCTTATCTTAAACTGTCTTTTTGCAAATAATATTTGTTCTCAGATGTGTTTTTTGTTCAGTTGTTTGATGCTCAAATCTTCTCCATGACAAACTACTGTAACATACCAAGTGGAGAGGTAGAGGCAAAGGTCCAAATATCTTTGGAGAGCTGGGACATGAACCTGTCCCCTCCGTTTATTAAGCATGACCACCCCAAAGACTGGGAACACACCATTTATATGGGGGACAAAGGGGCACCACGCATGCCCAGTCCGAAAAGTCCCTTACACCAACTACACTCTAGGACAAGATAGTGATTACATAAAAGATAGTATTTAATTTGATTCATTTGTGACAGTCAATAGTTAGTTACTAAAGACACCACAACAGCATGTCCTACTTAACTGCACAGTAATGAAAGGATATTATTTATTCATAGATCTGTTTGCATATGGTCTTTCTACATGTAAACCAGTTTGGCCCTCCGTCCGCAATTTTGGACCTCCATAGGCTATTTTGGCCATTCATGTTAAATGCTTTGGCCACGGTGCCACCCCAGGCTGCTGGATTGGCAAATATTGTTTTAGCAGTTTTGTGAGGTCAGAAATAAAGGCCTATTTTCACCTATGTTACATACATAGGTGAAAATACATGTTTAATTTTAGGATATGCATGCAAAACATCATGGCTAAGGTCCCCAAAAGAACATTGATTGTAAAACATAAATGTGCAAAACTTAAGACATGTAAACATAAGCATCATGCAGCAGAATTGACTACAGTGAATAGCACAGCACTCACTGACAGCTACAGTACTTTGGATTACTGATTGATTACATTGTATTTTTGCAATAACAGCAGGTGCAGAGTGGTGCAAATGTGCTATGCAAAATTAAGGTGCGACTACCACGGATTGCAATTCATTCTTGCCCCAAAGTTCGTCATAACACTGTCATAATAACATTCACTGCATGTTAAAGCCACACATTGGAGAAATGTAGCGTTAGTTACGTCGTTAAACATTAACAATGACGAAGTAGTAGCTAGCAGAGAGACACGACAAACGTTACTAACTGCCCAAATAAAGGCAAAACTACACTCAAAAAACATTAAAACTGCATTTAAATGAGACTGAGTGCTGGGCAATACAATAAACCACTAACTGTTATTGAGTTGGCACTTACCTGTTAAGTTTAAGCCCCTTTTTATCCGAAGATTGTGCAGAAAAGACGAAAACACGACACAGAAGTGGAGCCACTTCGTTTTTAGCGGCAAAATGCGTGACAGTGTACCAAGCCAGGCTATTGGTCGAGAGCAGGACACGTGTCAATATGCCGCTTTCCGATTGGTCAGAGTCAGATGACGGCTCAAGAGGCGTTTCTCGCTAACGGAGAGTGGGATTTGGGATAACTGAATAGAGTGTTGGGGCAAATAAATTATTGTAAGCATTTTTGTGATTGATTATGTGTGTCATCGGGCAAACAGAAAGTTGTCTTTCATTCGGGGGAATTGTGGTTCGCAGAATCTGATTTATAATATTAAATTGCTAAATAAAGTCAGTCGTATTGGTTTAAAGAGAAAGCTTGTTCGCCCCAGTTTTAGGTGATGAGACCACCATGAGACCGACGTTGCCAGATCCGCTTTTCCTTCGCGACTTTGGGTCTTGTTTTTGGGACTAGTGGAGTTACATTAAGAATTTATTTATTTTATTTATTTAAAGCTGTGTTCCTTTGTCTTTGTAGCGTTGTACTTTGGAAACACTTGAGTTGATAAAATGTGGTACATAAATAGTGTATTTATCGTATTTATTATTGTATTTATATAACAAATTGAGTTTGTTCATTTTATTACAGAGACAACTTCGTCTTCATTTTCACTTGTTTTTGTCATCTCTTATACACCCTGGCCCTTGTTTCTCTCCGTGGACGTGGCAACCCGGATGCAGGAGACGTGTCTGGTTTCGATAGCGCAGCAGCAGCAGCAACGAAGCCAAAACAACATGCTTTAGCTGCCAAAATACGCCAAAATCACCTATGACACCGCCACCGGGACTTTCCTAACACTCTGCCCGTGTTCACTGCAGTTTCAGCGGGTGCCAAGTGTGTGAAAAAGCGGCGTGACGATGCAGTTTCCTCCCAATAATGGAGACTTTACCTTCGTGTCTTCCGCTGAGGCTGAGGGTGAGCTAATGCTAAAGCTACCTGGTGTTTTAACACAGAAATTAGCTGCAAAATACGCATTATATATAATTTAATAGACCACTTACTCTGCTCTAATTATCTAAATAACCTTTCGAGACACATTGAATTAAATTGTAGGTTGATTTGTGGTCTGTTGTGTTGAAAATGGGACACAGTTTCGTCAAGGATTTGGAGCTTGTTGACATTTAGGTGAAATGTATTGACAGTATGTCATTAAGGCCTAAATTTACTTCATAATAATAAAGCAGAAATTGTAGGTTTTTTCTTCCAATACTTTATTCTCTGCTCATACTACTACTACTGGCTTTCTACAGGTAGCAGCAATCAAATGTGAAGCTCTTTAAACCACAAAGGCATTTCCTGTCGTAAACATTTATAACCAATTTGGAGATGTATTTCATTGTCATCATTTCGATAATTTAAAGTAATTTGTAAGATAATTCCACCAAAACTTGCAGTTGACATATTTTGGACCATACATTTTTTTATTTTCACCGAACTTACAAAGTAAATAAAGTTGATCAGAGCCATTATTTTTGCAGATTCAATACCAGATTTAACCTAATTTAATATTATTCAATTATATTTTTGCACAATTCCTTTCATGACCTCTAAAGCCCTGCAGAAACCCCGTTCCACCCATGTAGCATAATAAATTGTCAGAGAGCATGCATGAATTCGAGTGACATTGAGACACAAAGTCATTAGTTTCTTTTTACGTGACATGCACCTGCTCTAAAAGGGATTTAGACCTAGCTCTGTCCTGGTTTGACCCTGTGTTTGTCCCCTCTCAGAGCTCAGTGGGACCATCAGCGCCCCAGACGTGAAGCTGAACCTGGGCACCGATTCGGGGAAAGACCCTTACGCCTCGGCCTTCCTCCGACAGAGAGGCTATGGCTGGCTCCTGGAGGTGGAGGAGGACCAGGGCGAAGACATCAAGCCGCTTCTGTGAGTTACAATCACTTTTAAATAAAAAATAAACGCGATAACATGCAAGACCTTAAGAGCAATCCAGATTCCAGATGCAATTCAGTCCAGAAGAGCAATATGAAAATGTGAGAATCTGTAAAAAAAAAATGCAGAAAAAAGTGTTTCCAAACTGTTGACCGGTTGTGTATAAGATGTAACAATAGTTTGCCCTGTATGTTTCCTGCGTGTGAAGAGCAGATCTCCTTCTATCACAATGTCTGTCTGATTTGAGTCAAACGGGATAAATCTGTGTCTGTCTTGTGTGTTTTCTCAGGGAGGAGCTGGACATCGACCTGAAGGACATTTATTATAAAGTGCGGTGTGTTCTGATGCCGATGCCGTCGCTCGGATATAACCGACAGGTCGTCAGAGATAACCCCGACTTCTGGGGTCCTCTGGCCGTGGTGCTGCTCTTCTCCATGATCTCCATCTACGGACAGTTCAGGGTCAGTGCGAACTCTTTACCTTAATAACGCCACTGCTTCTAATCAAAAGTTGTGCTCTGGGCCAAATTATTTTCGTCACTGACAATATTTCAACCAAGACAGGATATAACTTACAACTAGAATTAAAATTTAGTTGTATTGTCAAATACAAGATAAAAATCAAAACAGAAACTAGCTCACACGCCATGAGAATAACATGGAGGAACATGTTATTCCCAACTGCTGCCTATAGAGGGCACTCCAGGCTGTTTTGAAATACTGACTGAAATTTCACTCCACACAGTCTTTTCAGGAACCCAAATTAATGTTCTAGTTTTTCTATATATTTACTGTATTTTTTCCATTTTTGATTGTTTATCAAACACAATCTCTTTAGTACCTGTTACAAATATTACAGGGAGGAGAAAAAGACACTGCTTCACATCTAGTTTCATGCATTTATATTTATGAATGTATTGTTTATTTGGTTGGGACAGTGTTAATGTTAATGAACACACACGAGAACCATGCATGTAAACACACCACTCCAGATTGTAGCCTTGGGTTAATTTTCATCCGTTATCCCACACTCGTACATACAAACATGCTCTCATTCATCCTGATCTATTGTACATGTTTTTAGTGGTATGGGAAACCTACACAGAAATGGGGACAACACGCAAACTCCACACAGAAAGGCCTGTCCTGGCCCCGGGGTTGAACCTGGGACCTTCTAGCTGTATCACATGACATATCAGTTTATGAGCGTTGATTCTGCCAACTATAATACTTTTGTTTTAATTAAATTTATGCATAAGATTGACCTTTTATTTAGCTAAATCTAAATTCATTTTTTTAAATACTAAAATTATGAGCGCCACAATGAACACGGTTTCATTGCTTATGAATAAATATTACACACGGCCCTGTTTTAATGATGGTCTGTTTCAGGTGGTCTCCTGGATCATCACCATCTGGATTTTTGGATCCTTAATAATCTTTCTTTTGGCTCGAGTTCTTGGAGGAGAGGTGAGTGCAATAACCAGAACTGTAGAAGCTGAGAGTTATTTTATGTTGCCTTACGTCCCCCGTGTGTCTTCCACTGTAAACCTGTGCATTACTGATGTGTTTTTATGTGTAAATCTGTGCATAGACAGTGTGTAGGGAGTGTTTTTATGTGCATTGACAGTGTGTGTGTGTGGCGTGTGCAGGTTTCTTACGGCCAGGTGCTCGGAGTCATCGGTTACTCGCTGCTGCCTCTCATCGTCATCGCTCCGTTGCTGCTGTTCATCGGGGGATTCGAGCTGATCTCTATCGTCATTAAAGTGAGTCTATCAGTGGCATGCTGGGTAATTGGGAGAGACGGAACGTTTTACCCAAGACGAGAAAATAACAATAATGGACTCTGACAGTCTGTGCTGCCTCAGGCCTGTAGGCTTTAACTGGGCTGCAGCAGGAGCCTGGGGCTGTTTCAGACATGAAAGAAGGCACAGACACATTGTCTGTCAATAAATATATCAAATAATGACTGAGCTATTTAAACCAGAAATACATTTTGCATTGGAGATGTTCATTGTTGTAGGGAGTGGCTTTGAACACCCCTCAGAGTTACCTACAAGTTGGTACAGTCCAATCCACCGGTGACAAGAGTTGTGTCCACATGGGTAAAGAAGTAAAGGAAGTGGCTGAAAAAGCATTAGTGACCTCTGTGTACAAAAGTGGATCAATAAGATCTGTTTCACTTGAATAACTGAAAAAACTTACTAGAAAAAGTCTTTGATGGAGAACTCAACTGTTAGGCCCCTTTTACACCACAGGTGTATTCTTGAATGAATTGACGAGCGAATCACTCTGCACAAGCATTCACAAGGCTCTGCTAATTGCCACCTGTAGTCCCTGGACAGGCTGATTTAAACAAAGTTTGGGAAATTCCCATAACAAGGAAGATTATTAAACAAAATCCAACATTACCCAACAGCCCAAATTGATAAAAGCAACATATCATTAACCCTTCTCCAGACAATTACAGACTGCAGTGTCACCAACGCTCATTGACATCAGTTTGCATTATGGGTGCAAGTCTGACCCGAAAGCAGCCACTTTTTCACAAGGCGCGAAAATGTGTAAAGGTTTGTACAAGTGAGCAGCTCAGTTGGTAACATGTTCCATTGGCGCATGGCCACACAAGAGAATGTGGAGTTTCCAAAAGCCGTTCTGCGTTTGGGAATCCTGCACTCGCCGCGAACAGTCGACCGAGTGGTTCGGGATGTCGTTTCAGAGCCCAGAGTTATGAAAGTCTTTAACGGTGGAGCAGCATTGCCATGAATGATTTTAAACAACAAACATAAATTTGAATACATAATAGCATTTTCAAAGCTTAAAATACTATATTTTGAGAGGATGAGACAATGGTGAAATAAACTTTTTTTCTCATCATGAATCTTAAGAGATTTTTTGTATAACGATTCAAGAGGCCTGAGCGCAGATTGGGATGCCTGTGCCCAGCTTGTCATACAATATCGAAAATGTGGTATTATCATTGCATTTAGATACAGCCTGTTTGAACATTGGCTCATTTTGAGGAGAATTTGAAGCTTTAAACTTTTACTTTTGTAAATGACTTAAAAAATTGAACACATCAACAAACCCAGAGGGTGAAGACAAAGCTGATGCAACTTTTACCCCTGTAAATCACTTCTGTGGGCTGTGCTCCACTCATGACTGCAGAACGATTTCACCATAGAGAAACACAGGGGCAGCAGCCGCTTCTCCCCTCTTCCCTGGCAGTGTGAATGCATGGCGTGAGGTAGCATGGCACAAGGCAAAGCAAGGCACTTGGCTCTGTGAAAAGTGTGCGGTGTGAAGGAGGCTTTACAGGTGGAAATTAACATCTTTCCTGACTTTTTCATGGTCAATGTGTTGTTGTGCACTGTCCCTGTACAAATAAAAGCATACCATACCATGCCATACTCTACCATACCAAAAGGAACGGTCTGAACCAACCTCAGTGTTTGGTGAAGCACCGGAGCCTGGTT
>OMNZ01108227.1:9684-48397 GCA_900303255.1 Lesueurigobius sanzi
CAGGTGCGTTTGTGGTCTGCGTGCCAGTGCTCCTGCTGACACTTGATGGAGCAGTACGACGTGTTCCAGCAGCAGTGGTACATGGCCTCCTCCTCACAGTTGTAGCACTGCACACACACAACACACAACACACAAACTTTAGCTCTACTTTAGCTTTTACCATTGTTATGCTTTTTACAGATATTTGGGAAGAATTCAACACAATCACCATCTTACACTTTCTTTGTTAAAAAATGCTTTATTAATGTAAACAGGCTTATTCAAAGTTACCAGGGCACTTATCCTAAAGAGCCTATGTTTGTGTAGGTTCTCAGTCGTACAGGAGTTGTCCATCGTAGGCAAAAATTCTTCAGTCTTCATCTGTACTCTGTAGTTGAAGTGTAGGACGTTTCGATCTTAGTCCAAAGATCGTCATCAGCTTAATAACGACTTGAGCACGCTTGTGGGTCTCTTAAGAGTAAACCAGAAGGAGGAGTTAACCTCTAAGTCCCTCCTCTCTTGGCACTTAAAGTAGAAAAACATCTTAGCCTATTCATACTTAACATGGCTTGCTACCTCTCTATTGTCTCACCCTGGGCTAACTTCTAAGTCTGTTGACACTTTCCTATGGCCCTGCTGGGCCACATCCTAATCGGACCACACCTCCCTGAGCTCTGGGAAAGTGAAATCTGGTTCAATATTGGGCAAAAACTCATGTAGTGTGTCCCCCACTTTAGCAGGAGTTCACCCTGGAGAGGGGCTATTTCAGCATGATTGAAGAAAATGACTTCTTTGTGCTTTACTACATTCACCTACACGTCTGCATTGTGTGTTCAACATGTTCAGAACAAAATTAAATCCTCTGAAATGCATCATGCTCATGTGGAAATGCAGAAAGCCTTTGGAGAGACTGTGGTTAAAGATCCTTGCTCTGAACAGTTAAAGGCACAGATGAGACAATCCCAGGTAATTTAGTTGTGACATTGCTGTGCTGCAGCTTGAACATGTAAATATATAAATGTGCATGTGTTGGACTGACCCACTGTTTCTTCTTGGTCTGGGAGATGAGCTGCTTGTGCTGAGACACCAGTTTCTTCACCTCCTCCACCAGCTCCTCTTTGCACTTCTCCTTCACCTGTTTACACTTTCTCTCCATCTCGGCCTGCGCACCACTCAAGGCTTTACTCACGGCCTGTCGCTTCTCCTCCTCCATCTCTGCCCGCAACTGGAACCAACAACAAGCAGCATTAGCTTAGACCATGAAGAGAAATACTAAAATACTGACTAAAATATTGCTACAGTCCCATGGGATTTAAAGCCTGGGCAGTACTATTTGTTCTCATTTCCAAACAGTGACAGGTCAAAACTCATTTCTTACTTTCCCAACACATTTCTAACATCACTCTTACAAGCACGCTTTACAAGTTTTAGGATTCAAAGTGGCACGGTACAACACTTACAACTTTACAACACACACAGTTCCTCCAGAATTTCACAGGCAATTTTTGTAATGGCTGAGGGTTAAACAGCATGGCCATTTTTCCAAAAGTCTGCGTTTCTGGTAGTTTTAAGACAAGCGCTCTGGACCCTATTGGGAGTAGCGACCAGAGGGCGCAGTAGAGGTACAGTACGTTCATGCCTGTAAAGCAGAGGAAGAAATACTTTTAGCCATTTTACCACTACTTTCAATTACACATCTCTGAGTTTTAACAACTCATTATGCTGTAATATAGTGTTAGATCTGACTAAATGCCTTTCAAAACAAGAAATACATATTTTTTGTAATTGTCGATGTGAGTGTCCAATTTTGCTATCAAGCTAGCTTTGTTTTGCTTCAAATTTAGATCACATTTAAGTCACTAACGCTAAACAGGTCAGCACTTGGTTTAATATGATCAAGTTATAATTGCTTCTACTTAGGCATTTTCCTCCTCTAAATCCTACATGTCTGTGCGTAACAAGACATCACCCCTCCCAAACCTCTCCACAAAGCAAAGCGCTCCAGACCCCAGTCCTGAAGCGGTGCCGTTCGCCAAAGGCTGTGGCGACTAAACACTCCATCCCGTTTCGTCCCTTTGGTAATCTGGCGTTTGTGTTAATAGTTGTGACATGGAAAAATTCTGGAGGGACTGACTTTGTGAAAATAATTCCAAAAACACAATCTCAATTTAATAGATTCAATAAGAGAGGCACAAGGATTAAACAATTGCAGCCGTGTCCAAACCTTCTCCAGAGCTTCCCTGACCACCCGCTCCGTCTCCCGCTTGTTGTCGGCCTTCATCATCTCCTTGACGTCGTTGAAGACTTTGGTGTACTTCTCGTGGCACATGTTTTGGCAGGCTCCTGCGTCACTGTTGGTTTGTGTGCCTCGGTGCAGGGTCCGCGGGCAGCTGCCACTGGCCTTCTTGGTTTGAGTGGACACCGACAGTTTCTCAGGCTGATGAGAACCAGGAGAGACGGGCACTTCCTGACTGGAGCTGACCGCCTCCATCTCTGGCTCAGGGTCCTGGCACACAGAACGCAAAGGAATTAAAGTGTGTTCTTTACAGCAGGGGTAGGCAAGGCTGCTGGACGGTCGGACGATTTATTCCTGGTCAAATAATGGACAGTGACAATATTTACCAAAATACTATTGTACATTATATGAAGCACAGTCCATGTTTTTTTGTCTACAAGACGTGTATAATGTCAAATCATCAGCCTTCACTTGTCCACACTGTGTTTATTTCTACAGAAAACTGCAGGGAAAGTCAAACATGCCGTATTCATCCCTGGACTGTTGGTTGTGGGTTTTGTTGACAACACGCCTGTAAGTCTATTCTGGTTCTGATTAATTTCAAACTTTTCAAAGACATTCATTCCTATTTTTTGGGCCTGTAATAGATTTTAGGTAGAAATTGGCTTCTAAAATTACAAATACAGTTGTGCTCAAAAGTTTACATACACTTTTAAGTTTACTTACCCCTTTAATCTTGGATTATGAATGATAACACAAAAATCTTTTTTTCCACTCATGGTTAGTGGTTGTGCGAAGCCATTTATTGCCAAAGAACTGAGAGTAGTTTCTGTTTCATTATGTTGAAATCATAATGAAACAGAAACTACTCAAATGCCCCTGATCTAACGTTAACATGACCTTCAACAACTGTTCAACAAATATTTAGACATTTGACAAAAAACAATTTAAGAAACTTAAATGTTTTAATACTTTTTTCAAGGGTATTATTTGTGGTTATTTTGAATATACCTATCCTAACATATATAACATATCCTTTCAAAGACCCTGTGGACAACAGGCAACTCAGAAACTGTCAAACAACTTGTGTTGGAGGTTCGTACATTTTCAATATTTTGAAAGAAAATGCCTGGAATACCAGTTAAAACCCACTTATTTTTGATGTACTCGAACAAATGTTTATCGTCACTACTTGATGTAATTATATTCTCTAAATCATCTTTACTTTACAGAAAACACAAGTTCCGGGGACTGCACAGCGGTGGACTTACACTAGATTCATCTTTGGGTTCAACAGATTGAGCTCGACGACTTTTCTTGGCTTTCGGCTCATGGCTGCTTTTGAGCTGGAAAAAAAATACACAAATCATTGTCAACCACAAAATGCTGATAATAAAATAAACTTGTCTTGAAACAGTACATTAACGAACCCCAACAGAATCTCCTTGGATCCCATTGCAAGAAACGACAGCTCCGTTATCACTAATACTGCAATGTGTTTTTTTAAGTCCGGAAGGAACTACTAAGAATCTGACAAGCAAAAATGACACGGTTCTGTTTCCTGTGCTGCCCACTTCCTTCTTTACAAATATAAATACAGAAATAATAAGATTTCAGTGTTGCTGATTGAGACTGAGACGCACTAGCATCTACAAATGTATTTGGCCCAAGTATTCTAATCGCACAAGTTGCCATCCATCCATTTTCTTCCGCTTTATCCGGGGTCGGGTCACGGAGGCAACAGTCCGAGCAGAGATGCCCAGACTTCCCGATCCGCGCACACCTCATCCAGCTCTATGCACAAGTTGCATAGAGCTATAACTTTTTGTATCAATGCAAGAGAAATAGCCTAAACTAATAATATCATTTTTTTTTTCTAATTCTAGGCTCTGTGCAAGAAATGTTTTGAGCCAACTACCTGTTGGCCAGTGTAGGGTAACTACTACTTCCTGTCCACATTTTTAACGTAAAACTGGGACTGTTGAGTTGTTTAAGAAAATGTGTCCAGATTGTGGCACTAGGTTAACATTTGTTATCATCAAATTAACATTAGCCTTTAGCTTCAACACTAAAACTACTGTACATTTACAAACACAGGAGTCTCTTCCTTCTCTGTTGTAAGTGATTATACAACGGCTGCTTCGAGAGATTAACTGAGGCCAACTCCAATTTCTCAGTCACATGGAAGACTTTTGTGAAACATTGGGGCTTTTGTGATATGGATATTGCATTACCTGATATTGCAATAAATTGTGCGGCCCTAGTTTGGAGGGCTGGGATTTTTTCTCTTCAGATCCCCATATTTTGTGATTTTAAAGTATTCTAATAAGTTTAAAATCCTCAATAGCCCACAAGCGTGAAGCTCAGCACTCACATGTCGGATCTGCTCGTTGCTGGTGGAGGAGATGCTGGACTCGGCGTCCTCTGTGCGGCTGCTGCCCTCTTCCTGGTGCAGACGGCTCTGCGGCTGCTGCGACTGGCCTCCCGTGTCCTCCAGCTTGGATCTCCAGACACGCCCCTCTCGGAGGAAGCGCTGGAACATCTCCAGCTCCTCGCAGGCCTTCTTCCAGCCATTGCTGCGCTTCACCTGCAGCTGCTGCACGCTCACCTTAATGTCCTGGATGTTGTCTGCTGGGATCCACGCTCTGGAGGGGAGACCACTTTAATCTACCTTCAGTTTAACAGTTTATGGGTAGACACTACAGGCAAAACTTTTCAATTTTCAGGTTTTGGCCCAGTTTAACCTCTTAACATAAAGAGGGTTAGCGCTATTGCGTTAACTCAAACCAATTTTAACACCGTCATCTTTTTCATCGCGCAATTAATCGCGTCGCCAAAGACTTTAGCGAATATCTCGGCGAGTAGACGCCGTAGAGACTTTTTTTTGAGAAAGGTTTTTTGCATCGGGAAGAGGAGGTTTGGGCCTTTAAAATGAACACAGCCATGTCCTTCTAGGCCACCGGGGTGTACCTATTTACTTTCCCTTTCTTTGCAAACAAAGTCCAAGCGATGGTTCGCGCTGTGCTCGTACACGTGCCGATGTTGGCAGGATCTGCGTGCTGGAGATAAGGATATGAACAAGGGACAGGCCACAGTGAGATTTGAGGAAGGCAGAGGTAGGTCCCTCACAGCTGTTTATCTGTTCAATGCAGCCTTGTCTGAATCAGTCAAATGTGCGTCTTCTTATCTTATTATAGTTTGTTGATTTTTCTTCAAACTGCTCAAAACACTGGAAACAAATCAATAAAAAATATGTATTTATTATTTTTTGTAAAATTATGTCAAAATCTCATGAACCCAACCTCGAATCTCATCTCGTGGCCAACCCCTTATACTCGCCGATACCAACAGCCTCAAATTCTGTGGTATCAGAGTGAAAGCAGATACTTGTTTATTTGGTTGGGACAGTGCATGTTAATGAACACACATAAGACACATGCATGTAAATACACCACTCCGGAGTGTAGCCTTGGGCTAATTTCCATTGGTACATCGTACACACAAACTCACTGTTTTGAGTGGTAGGGGAAACCGGAGCACCCAGAGGAAACCTACGCAGACACAGGAGAACATGCAAACTCCGGGATCGAACCCGGGATCTTCTAGCTGTGAAGCACAAGCGCTAACCACTGTGCTGCCGTGCCGCCCCACAATGGTGGGTCCCGTCACCAAACCAGTTGAGAGCCACTGATCTGTAGCGTGTGTTGGACTGACCTCTGATGTTGGTGTCCGAAGAAGCGCACATCCGCCTGGTTGTCCTCTCGCTGCAGCACTTTGGCCGGCCAGTAACCAAAGCCCTTCATTTTGGCCCAAACCAAGTCATGACTGGGAGTCTGAACAAGCCACAGAAAAAGAACTAAATATTTTTTTATAATCCACTAAAATAGATTCTGATTGAAAATAGTGGAGTACTCACACAGGGGTAACAGAACCAGTTATCGGGCCGAGCATTTGAAAGGTAGAAACAGTTTTTACACAACATCAACTCATTCAGCTGCAAGAAAAAAGTGAGAACAAGAACGCTGTTACATTAGCTCAGCGGGGGAACGCTTTTCCTACTACAGTATGTTCTTAAACCCTCTTCGTACAGGACTAGTATTACCTTGGAATCTCATGTAAAAAGTCTAAATGAATGGCATCCTCAGTTTCCGCCATGTTGGTCTAAAAATTACCTTGATTTTTACTTTCAGGGTAATCAGATAAACTCTCATTCTTTTCCCGTGTGACGCGGAAAGTTTTGCACCCATGTAATGAATAAGGCTGGGTACGGTTCATGTTTTAAACACCACTACTACCAGATACCTGGTTTTCAGCACTGGTACCTGAACAATACATTTTTCAATTCTTATTTTGTTTTCATTCATCACAGATGCTGCTGTGTCACATTTAGCTTCATGTTGAGCAGAGCTTTCCAATGAGAAACAGGGCATGGATGTAGTGAAGTTATTAAACTCAACCAGGAGCGAAATGGAGTGAAATAAAACTTCAAACAAAGATGAACTAACGCAAGGAAGGTAGCTCACTCTATTACTAAACACAAAGGTACAAAGATCTTTGAAGTTATTCAAAGTAATATAAAAGCAGAACAGAGTTATACTGTAGGTACAGTACTGTATAAAGAACAGTAAGAGTTCTACTTCCGGTACTGGCCAAAGGGATTGGCGCCTGGCGGTGGGCGGGACTGTGGTGCTCCCTTGAGCCTACATTTATATTATTACATCGTGCCAACGCTGTTTTCTAGCTACTTAAAAAGTATAAAAGAGGAAACGAAAAGTAGACGTTACACAAACAAAGCGACATGGAGGTTTGTGGATACAGACGGCAGCGCGTCATAATACACACATGTGTATTAGGGATGTGGTAAAGCATACCAAACCTAAAGTAGAAGCAGCTTTTCAGAGGCTTTTCAGAGCCAATAATCTGTTTTATGTATTTTCTATGTATTTTGCTATTAATGTTTTTGTGTCTCTTTTGTGTAAAGCGCTTTGTGACCTTTGTCTGTGAAAGGCGCTATACAAATAAAATTTACTTACTTACTACTTACTTACAGCTTGAGCAACATGTATTAAAAAAAAGCATTGTCATCATTCTTTGTTATTTACATCTATCCGTTAATAATGATAACTGAGGTAATTTCACTTTTACTGAGCTCCCTGGGTCATTCTTATCTTGTGCTATAGGCTGTAAAGTCTGACTTGCTTACCTGCTGACGGATGAGAAATGCAAGTTAGAGGAGTCTGTTGAGCAAGAAAAAAAAG
This sequence comes from Lesueurigobius sanzi, assembly GCA_900303255.1. NCBI lineage: Eukaryota > Metazoa > Chordata > Actinopteri > Gobiiformes > Gobiidae > Lesueurigobius > Lesueurigobius sanzi. Next base: position 17,158 of record OMNZ01108227.1, read on the forward strand.
AATAAAAAGACTGAAGAAGCTGCTCACCTCATGGCATGTGTCGCTGTAGAGCAACCGTGCGATTTCAGCCTGATCACTGTGAACTGCAACACACATTTAGACGCAAGTTAAAAGCTTCTCACAAAGAGACTTTATTTTATACTAAACGTCTCTTGCACTCACCTCCGTATAAGATGGCAGTGTTGTGAACAATGTGCTGAGCGTCTGCTTTAAACTCCTCAAAATTTTTATATTTGCCTTCAGACAGGTTCTAAAAAAATAAAGAAATAAAACTCGTAATCTGCTTGCAATGTGACAGCAGTCCACTAGGTGTCAGTGTGCTTTTAAATGAGGGCTGTAAGAGTAAGTGGGACTTATTCTATTGTCATTATTGTTTTCTATATTAAGAAAAGTATGAAGCATCCACATGACTGATGAGCTACAGTGATGGGCTCCTCCAGGACGTGAACAGGTAAAGGCCCGAAACTCATTCATAGTAGAATAAACTTTGTTTTGATCATGAACGAGCAGCTGGTTGTTGTTTACATCACTGGGACAGAATATTGTAAATGCTTCCTGAAAGTTGTGAAATGATTATACAAAAAGCATAGATAGCCTTTGGACCAACTAACAATTTAAGATTTATACAGAGCATACATCGTGTATACAACAACAACAAACACAATCTGATACAGGGTCTTTAACCCCAGAAACCCAGGACTACCAGGTCTCTTGTTTAGACAAGGTTTAGGCATGGTTTAGTCCTGGGTTTATGGGGCTTTAGTTGTGGTTTAGACCCGGTTTAGTCCTGGGTTTAGTCCTTGTTTAGACCTGGTTTAGTCTTGGGTTTAGTCCTTGTTTAGACCTGGTTTAGTCTTGGGTTTAGTCCCGAGTTTAGTCCTTGTTTAGACCTGGTTTAGTCCTGAGTTTAGTCCTTGTTTATACCTGGTTTAGTCCTGGGTTTTGTCCTTGTTTAGACCTGGTTTAGTCTTGGGTTTAGTCCTTGTTTAGACCTGGTTTAGTCTTGGGTTTAGTCCCGAGTTTAGTCCTTGTTTATACCTGGTTTAGTCCTGGGTTTTGTCCTTGTTTAGACCTGGTTTAGTCCAGGGTTTAGTCCTTGTTTAGACCTGGTTTAGTCCAGGGTTTAGTCCTTGTTTAGACCTGGTTTAGTCTTGGGTTTAGTCCTGGGTTTATGGGGCTTTAGTCGTGGTTTAGTCCTGGGTTTATGGGGTTAATTTACCAATGACCAATATATAAAAAATGAACTGCTGCTACAGTGATGCCTACAGAATACCAGACCAAACCCTTATTTTCACTGATGCAACATTTTACTCTTGATAAATCTAATTAATGCATAGAGCCAGGTTTACATTTTGGTTTTATTTTGTTTATATATTTGTTACAGAATTTTTCTTCCAAATATTGTATAAGAATGCTAAATGTTGGTGTCTGTGGAACCTACTAAACTGGAGATTTAGTTGTGTTAAGAGTGTAATAAAATCCTCATTAAAAAAAGAGGCTTATGAGTATATTTCCGTCGACTTCTGTCTTGGATAACAAACATGTCAAAATTTGTGAATAACGGAAACACGGCTGGAGTGCGGCCAGGTCAACAAATGTACAAAGTAATCATTGTAAAGTCTTATCTTATTATGATATTTAAACTAAGATAACCAAAACGGACCACTGCATGAAAAATTCCACCTGCTGTGTCTTGCCTTAAGCACTGCAACCAGTTTTCATGCCAGATCCACATTTGTTTAAGATTTTCAGATGCACGGCCTAATCAAAAACAAAGGCCACAGGCTTTTGTTGGACGCCTTCAGCTTTGATTACAGCACCTTGTAACCTGTGGCATTGTTTCAATAAGCTTCTGCAATGTCCAAAGATTTAGTTACATCCAGTGTTGCATTAATATTCACCAAAATCTTGCATTGATGATGGAGAGTGTGACCAGTGAGCAAAGCCATGTCCAGCACATCCCAAACATTCTCAGTGGATTTGGCCAATCTATGTGTGAAAATGATGCCACTCTTTCACAATGTGAGCCCGATGAATCCTGGCATTGTCATCTTGAAAATGCCCACGCCATCAGGGAAGAAACCCATTGATGGAATAACCTGGTCATTCAGGATAGTCACGTAATCAGCTGATCTCACTCTTTGGGCACATTATGTTGCTGAACAATCTGTAAAAGGCTCTTACTATTTGCTTATTTAAATCAAGGTGGCTACTTTTTTGGTCAGGCAGTGTACAATAAAGTCATATTACGGGCTACGTAAAAAAAAAATGTGGAGTGCAGCATGTACCTCCTGAATGTTCACCACATCCAGAGGAGTGTGGATGAGCCTTTTGTACATGGGATGCTTGGTGTCTTTGCCTTTCTTGTGTAGGTCCACAGCCTGCAAAACCAGAAGAGAGCATTTGAATGAAGCTAAATATAGGCCAGTGCTGAGCGTAAGGGGAAATATGAGTCCACTTAGACAGCAAGATACTGAGATGGGTCTCAGTGAGAGCGAAGACAGGGTCATTATTAGATTTAACAATGTGATTAAGGTCCAAGAGATGACAACATACAAGGGAGGGTTTAAAAAGGCTTGCAAAGACATTATTTTACATTAGACAGCTTTTATTTCTGAAAATGTTGATTACATTCTATAATGGAAGGCACTTACCCTCTCTTTCATGCGCTGGATAATAAAACGAAGATATTTGCACATATCTTGTTTGTTGAGAATCTTCTTTTTACTCCCCTAAAATAAGATATATTCAATTAGTTGAGCAAGATTGGAAGTACTTTGGAGTTCAACGTGATCAAAAACCTAAAAATGCAACTCCCTAACATCAGTCCTTCTGATCCAAACTAGGGATGCACCGATACGATCCTGGTACCGGACAAAAAATATATCAGGTATTGATTACAAATATCCAATACTGAACCGATACTTTCACCAACTTAATGAATAAAAATAAAATAAAGTGAATATGGACATGCTGTATGTCATTTGAAAGCTATTAATCTGTAGAATTCAGTTATTGAGGTAGTTTTACACTTTGCTATAACTTTTGATCACTGCGCAAAATAGGTGCATTTAGCCGTATGCTAATGCTAGCTTCAACCAAATGCGGCTGGGACAGAAGCTATGACTTAGTCACTTCTGATTCTAAAGTAGTGAAATAGGCTAATATTGGCCACTAGTTAAGGTCTGTGCTTGTATTTTAGTTTTTGAAATACTGTTACAAAACCCAACAAAGATACCCAACATATACGTGAAATATGTCATCTATAAATCTACTTTTGTGAAATTCTGATGGTATCGGTTGGTATTGGGTATCGGTAGATACTCAAACCCCAAGTATCGGTATCAGAAGCAAAAAGCTGGATCAGTGCATCTCTAGTCGAAACGCTAAATCAGTGGTGTCAAGCATACAGCCAGCAGGCTGGTTGATTTAATGCAGCGACTTGTTGAGCATACATTTCTGACTATGTAAAAAAAGTAAGCCTCTAGCCCATTCCTGTGAGGAGTTATGATTTTTTTTAAAGAAGTAACTCAAAAATAAAAATGAAGGAAATTTCACACTTGTCCAGCAGAAGGCACTGCCATAATAAGACATCAGGATACAAACAACACATAAACAATGAATAGTCAGTCTGCCCCAGGGCATCTGTGTCAACAACAGTAGCTTACTACCACCAAGTGTAGAGTGAATGAAAACGGACTACAGTGTAGCGCTTTGAGAAACTTGTGACACAGGCTTATAAAGTGCAATAAAAATAGTGTAAGCCATTATTATTTATGTATTCATTCATTCATCGGGGCAAAAAAAAAAAAAAATAGATTGGGGACACTTTGGCCTGCAGTCTGAATGTAGCCTAATTCAAGAATCTAATGTCATTGAGGTTACTAACGTATGTGTTTTACGCAGCAAAATATTCCAAAGTTGCAAATTAGTGACAGCTGATGTGGGATTATCCATTTCTGTTGTTATTTGCTCCACCACAGGGAGGAAAATTGCCTTTTTGTGGGAAAATGTGTGTGTTTTTTTCAGGCGTAAATTCATTCAAACCCATGGCAACCTCATTTTATTGTCAAACAACATTATTTATTTTTATTTCACTTCCATCGTCATCTCTAAGCTCGACCAAATGTGTGGACACCAAGATTAGCCATGTTCACCTATGATGTAAAGAAATGATTTTTGAAGAAAAAGGCCTAGGGCTTAAGTGGTTAATACAAAATGTGACCCCAATGAGACAGATGATATTATGCAGTCAGAGTAGCAGCAGTTTTTAGGTTCTGATTATTGCTGCATGACTGGTAAATCCGTGATGCTCAGGTGCATACCCTGCAGATGGCGCACTGCCAGTGGGAGCCTCCGTCGCGCGGCCGGCACTCCTCCGACAGACACTTGAGGTGGTAGACTCTGAAGCAGTTGTCGCAGCTCAGGACGTCCCCTCCGAGGTGACACTCGAAGCAGTACCAGTCGTGGCTCTCGGCCTCCCATTCCTGCAGCGGACACACATCACACAGAGCTCGGGTGACCCCCCCTCGACCCGGAACGATGGGGGACAGGAGGAGCCCCGCTAACGGCTACTGACTGACAAGAGGCACATTCACACAGGCACACACCCCAGGCATGCTGCTCTACTGCCCTCAAAGCCACAGCGTAGGAACTGACCGTGGGGTTATAGGGTCCAGAAATGAACTGCAAATTATGAATCACTATTAGGAATTATAATATCAAAAATATTAAAAGATGTCACTTTTGTTGTATATACAGTTGTGCTCAAATGTGTACCTACCCTGGCAGAATGTCAGGGTTAGGGTTTTCATAGAATTTTAATGATAACACACATTTTTATTTCACTAATGGTTAGTGGTTGCGTGAAAAAAACTGTTTGTTTACACTTTTCAACTAGAAGCTAGCTAAATGTCCCTGATCAAAAGGTTTAAATATTGTGCATCTTCAAACAAACATCTTTTTTTTTTTCCAGAGAGTCCAATTTTTACAGAGTCCTGTATTTCAGTTGAAGTGAGTTTTTCTTTGCTCCTGAACAATTTTTCTGGCAGTTGTTGAAGGTCATGTAAACGTTAAATCAGGGACATTTGAGTAGTTTCTGTTTCATTATGATTTCAAAAGACTAAACTCAGTTCTTTGACAATAAATGGCTTCAAACAACCACTAACCATGAATGGGAAAAAAGATACCTTTTTAGTGATAGGGGAAACATAGCTGGAGAACATATAAATTCCACACAGAAAGGCTCTGTTCGGCCGGGGGTCGAACAGAGAATCTTCTAGCTGTGAAGCACGAGCGCTAACCGCTGGGCCACCGTGCTGCCATGTGCATTTATTTTGATGAAAAGCTGCTCCAAAGCCATAAATTTCATTCATGAGATTCATTTTGTGCTGAAAAATACAACTAAAAAGTATCTGTTAGGGCTGCACAGTATATCGTAATATTAGGTGATGCAATATCGGTGTCGCAAGAAGCCACGATATATCCCAAATATTCACTTAAACCAACACTGTGTAACTTTAGGTCTAGCCCCCTCTAGAGGTCACAAGGGCCACTGCACCGTCACAAAAATGCCTGTGCTAATGACGAATAACGTGGCAAAGAGTGAATAATACTGTATTAGCACAAGCAGCTATTAATATCCTCAAAGTATTAAAAAAATGCAGTAAATGAGTTTGTACTCTCACTTCCCGTGACTCAGTAGCTCAGTAGAGTGCTATCTGAAGAGGGCAGCAGTTCAGAGAGTCTATAGTGCTGCATAACGACCCAAAATAACTCAAAACTTCTGTAGTGTTGGTTTAATTCTCCTATTCAACCGAGATCTGACTAAAACTAAAAATGATGGAACTTACAAGGTGCAGAGTTAATTGTTGGTTGTAATTTTTCCAATTCAGTTCCATTTTATCCTTGTTTTGGTTGTGCTTTTGTGCTTCTCGAAGTCGTGTTTTAACGTAATTTACTGAAAAACAAATTACTAGTGTTTGGAGTTAAACTGAATACAGTGAAACATACAGTGTTTAAAATGATATCATTAGCACAATATGGCAGACCCATATCGCAAGGTTTTTCAAATATCGGCAGCGCTACAATTTTCACCTTCTGCAAAGTTATTTTTCAAGTAAATAAGGGCTAATAACTTTTTGAGCTGATGAGAAAGTCACTGCAGTTTGGCTTTGAGCGATAATAGAAGCCCTACACTATAAGTACATCTCCACACAACATGAAAAACCTTTACATTCGGCTGTAATAATTATATGTATTTTATGAGCGTCCAACATCAACGCCACTTTGTTTTTGTTTTACATCTAAAAAGAGGTGTATTTCTTTATAAGTTTTGAAATGAATAAAAGATACACTGGTTGAATTGAAGACTACGTGTGTGTTTGTAATTGGCCTAAGTGGTGACACTGGTTGAATGGTGGTGAAGTGGGGGAAAGCCGGCAGCACTTGAGGCCTGTCCAAGCTAAACATTTGACATGGCGCATGTTCAAACGGAGCGGCGTGGACGGGACAGAGGCCAAGTCGGACACAGTGAAAAGGACAGGAGGGGACAGGTCTAGTGTTTGTTCTGCAGCTCCAAAGTCCTGTCGTCGCGAGTGAAAATGTAATGAGGGCGTTGAAAATTGTGTCAAGACGCGGAATGAAATGGAAAAAAATTTGTTCAGTTAGTGAGGTTTTTTATATTATGTCTTGTGGAATATTGTTTTGTTCGTGAAATATTAGTGATTTGGTGATTTTTGTATAATGGTATGGTAAAGGTAATAATATAAAGTCATATTGCCATTATAGGTTGCGTGTGACATCGCAAAAATTGGTTTATAGATTAAATTTGAGGTGGAGGGCAGCTGAAAATACTATGGTAGCAACTGTCAAAATACTGATTTTTAGTCTTAGTTTATTGCCAATTTCTCTCCAATTCCTGCTGCAGTGACGGTGAAAAACAACAGCTCTTTCACCGGCTGCTCCACAACTACTTTAACAAATGCCAAATTATGGATGTATTTTCTTCAACCCAATAAAGATATAGAGACATGGAGGAACACAGACGTTTAACGGCCTATAAATTCAGAATGCCGACCATCATGCTAATGTTAGCTTCATGCTAAATGCTAACGGATAGCGAGTTACGGTTTTTCACTTCTAGGTACAAACTGCTTACCGTATTTTCCGGGCAATAATTGGCACTTTTTCTCATAGTTGCGACTTATACAGTATATTAATTAATATGCTACGTTAAAATCCCAGACACCTGTTCAGTTTGTTGTTTATGCTTTGTGTAGCTGAATAAACTTCAATGTGTTACGTAGCATACCGTACACCTATTGAGTCTGTTGTTCTCTATTCTATTATTATTATTATAAGTTGCCTTTCAAGATTAAATGTCTGTTCTTGGTCTTACATTTTGTAAAATAAATGTCCCCAAAAAATGCGACTTATAGTCCGCTGCGACTTATATATGCTTTTTTCTTCTTCATTATGCATTTTTTGGATGGTGCGACTTATAGTCCGGAAAAAACTGCACTTTCTAATGTAAGTTTGTGTCAAAACATACTTAACGACACTATTTTTTATTAAACTTGATTTGCATTTGCTAAATATGCTTATAATCCAACAGAAAATGTCTAAAAAAAATAGTGATTCACACAACGAAGATTCCTTCCCCCTCATTAGGCCACACCCCCTGACACGTTGCTGTCTGTATCTCTTGAACGCTTTCGTTTTGGCTTTCATGGCAGTTTATTTGTTCTTGTGTCATAGCAGCATCACATCACCTGAAATATTCCGCAGTGGGGCTTTAATAACAATCGGGGCTATTCGTTAAGGTTAACCAAAATGCAAACGTTCCTTTATAGTATACATATAAATAGCAACAGATAAAGGTTCTTTTTAACTTTCGCCTGGGCCTAAAGTGTTCAATGAAGTTGCTGTGAGATGGTTATCAGTGTGTGACTCAAGTTAGAGTAAATATTTGGGAGGCTGACCCAAGGACAGAGCACAGAAGCTCTAGAAGTAGCCCCACAGTCACTTCTCACTACTGAAGGCCTACCCTCTAAAGTGAAAGCTCTTCTGTTGAATTTTTCATTTCATTTAATGGAATGTAATGTATTGAAATGGTCTAGTAGTATATATTGTTTGTCAAATACTACATTTTTATTACTTATTAGTAGGGTAATACACTAAGGAATCTATGACAACTTTACTGCACAATTTCACCATTCACACATGTCATGAGCACAACCTGAAGTGTGATTTAATTTATTTTAATCAGAATCGACAGTGAAACTCAATTTCTATAACTGTGAAACAAACAAAGAAGCATGCCAGAAGGGAGTTCAGAGCGCATCAACGCACAGACGCGCCCCTCAGAGGAGAATACATCTACCACAACCAAGTGCTACAAACACACGTATGCTCGCCAACAACCTGCAGCACGCGAGCATCGTTACCCAATTCATTTACACAAGACAAGGATCTTTAATTAGGCAGTCACTTGGCAATCAATGGATATTAAAAGAAAGAGCTCATTAGGAGGCAATTTTCCAAAGTTGGCATCAGCAAGTTCATGTTCAATCAGACTATACAAGGCAATTTATCTGACACAAAATCAATAGGAAAGTATTGTGTCTTTGTTTCCTTTCATTTAGCTGCATTGCTGCTTCTAGACAACACCAACTAGGAAACTGTACATCACAGCATTTGATTTACATTAGAACAAAGCGACTGCTAATCAAACAGCTGTACATCTGCAGGTTGGTAGCGAGCACACAATCAAACATCAGCGATCACTTCCGTAAGAAAAGCGGCCACTGCTCCATAACGGACTTTAGTGAAGCTTTTACACCATCTCACAAACACAAGGAAGCTGGCATAAGCATTTTACAGATGTGAAAGTCGTTTGTGTTTTTGTTCCGGGCCAATTGTCCAATTGGAGAATCCTATATGCTTTGGGCTGCCAGGTTATAGGTTCTAGTTCCAGTAGGTAGAAAAAGGGTGTTTCATGGAATAATCCACCATTATCTTTTAGCTTTATGGCTCTAGATAATGAATCTAGTAAAAAAGTATCTTTCAAGTACTGGTATTGTAAACTACTGGGATTGTTGTTGAAAATTTGCATGTTGGGAAAACAGTGACTAATGCTTTTCAACCAACACAATGTAGTTAATATGATTCTTTTACATGGGACAAACTAATATCGATGAGTTCTTTCAGTCACGGAGCAGATGCTGTATATTTTGGTCTTTAAAAAGCTTCGCTCAAATCCCAGAGTGCACGGCGTGTGGCAGCCCCTGTTTTCTCACAGAAGGATGTTAGTCAAAGGGAGGAAGGAGAAGAACCCTAGTTTGTAGAAAGGGAACAAAGCCAAGCCTTACCTTACTGCCCTCAGCTTTAGGGTCCTGTGCAATGATTCAGAGAGCAATGTTTAAAGTCCTGCCGCCAAAGCCCTCCACGGGACCAAACACCACACTTTTAGACGTTTAATGCATTTTTATTTCTCTTCAGGCTATTCAACAACAGGCAACTCTTCTGTACGTTTGCTTTGTGAAAATAAGAAAACTAAATCCCTCCCTAGATGTGACTGAGATGAGAGCTGCGCGAGGCAGCCTTGAATAATAACTAACAGGGGAAATAAAGGAGGCATCATAAAGCAAGACTATAACCATGTTTATTAATGTCTGGATGGCAGTGAAGAAGAATTCATTTTAATTTAGTATTGGGCTTATTTTTTGTTACAATAGAGCTGCACAAATAATTGTAATTAAATCAAAATCACTATTTAAATGTCTTCAGAAAACAAAAAAAATGTCTACGGAAGGATTTCTTGTAAATAAAACATGCTAACTGTAGTTTAGTCAATAAAGTTGGAAATGCTAATGCTTTTGACATACACAATTTGCATCTTGAACTACTTGCCTTTTTTCTATTAAATTTAGTCAATTAAATTGTGATTTTAAAACATAAATCACTATTGCAATACAGAAAAATTGCAATTCGTTCCAAAATTGTGCAGCCCTATTTGACATCTCTCTATTAAAGTGAGTACATTCTATTTCGTTTTAATAAAAAAAGGTGCATAAAGGCTGTATCAATCAATCAATTTGCTTTTGTAATGCCGAATATCACAACAGGAGTCACCTCAAAGGGCGTATGAGCGGTTAGCATCACAGCAGCCTTTATGGTGCTCCGGGACTAAATGTTGAAATGCGACAGGTAGGTTTTCACTGTCATGGATTGATTCTATCAGCAGAGAAAACCTACCAAAAACCTTTAAAAAATGATCCTGCTGTGATGAAAAGAAAAAGCCCCATGCTAATCAGGTACAGACACCAAGATCAAATGCGCACTAATCAGGTGTAGTTTTTTTTTTAATAAAAAGTTTCACAATGCACCTTTAATTCAATTTCTAAATTACATATAAAAAATATAAAATGGACTAATGCTTGGATGTACAAACGTCCAGGCTGGTTTCTAGGATGTTCAGTTAATATGATTCAGGACTTTTTTATTGAAAATGACAACCTCCAAAAATGTTAACAAAACTCTTGTTAAATATTGAGGCAAAATTAACATCTAAATGTCATCTTTCATTTTTGGTCAAATATCCAATTTTGACTAATCACTCCCTATCGCTGTCATCTCCTAGCTGCATTTCCAAAACAGTTAAAAAATGAAGGCAATAACCTTTGCAGCTGCATCATTTTGATTATGCTACAAAACTTTGACTTTGAATAAACCTTCCAGTCCACTTCCCTATTGTGCCTGTTGCTGTGTGCTCTAGTATGTTAGCATTAGAAGCTCTTACCATCTCGTCTCCGGGCAGCCAGTAGCCCTCCTGCTCGATGCCCGCTTTAGAGCCCTTGCAGCCCACGGTGAGGGTCTCCACCACCAGGCCGTCCTTCACAGCCAGACTGAGCTGACGCGCCGTCTCCTTAGGGTGCATCCCGAACACGCGGCTCAGGTACCTGGTGGAAGACAAAGAAGCGAATCGAACAGAGGTTGGTGGCAATCCGGGTCATCTGCAAGTTTAGACGTCCTTCATTTTAATAACGATTTCATTTAAAAGTGCAGCCCTCAGACACTTTTTTGTTGGCCTTCAAGGTTCTCACTGAATTGACACACAGATTCGCCAGAGATGGTCCTTTTAATGCAAGTTTTATCATTTTTTATTATTATAACTTGAATAACTCATATTTTAGTGTTAGTCATAGGCTCATAGCTGAAATGAATGTTCCAAGCCTGGCTGCACTGATCAGACATTTTTCACCTGCACGGCACTTAGGGCTGGGCAATTAGGTGCCGGTAAATGCTCAGTCGTTTCCAGTTCCATGGTTGGTTCCATAGCGTCCGCAAAATCAAAACAGCTTTGTAAGATGGTGATTCAAAAATGTTCTGGCAGTTTACCCCAAATATTGCAGCATTAAGGAACATGAGCATTTCATAACGATTTCTACTCCAATGTAACAGGTCAGAGATGCAGAGATTGTTAGTGAACTTAAATCTGTGCGCGATAGCTAGCTGTTGTTGCAATCTGGCGTTCTTTCTTCAAACACCTTCACTTTTGTGCGATCCTCTGCACATGCGTTTTTGTGTTGTCCCTGGTCGTGTGAGAGCTGTGGTATTGGTGTAGCTGCTGTGTGTGCCGAGAGGGGCCCATTTCTGCTTCTGTAGTAGAAAGTTAGCGGGATCGAGCCCGTGCCCCGCAATCTGTATAATCACCGGTACTATAGTTAAGGCCATATTTATTTGTTTTTATTTATTTATTTCTTATTAAGACAAAAATCTAATTTGGGAAAATAATTGTGAACATTTTTTTCATAATTGCCCAGCCCTAACTATATAAGAAAACTATAACGCCTGATATTTTAAAAGTGATAAAACTTTGTGATGCTCCCAGTAAATTCAACAAGTTGTCATGTTTTAAGGGAATGGAAGGCCACTACGCCACCCAGTTATTATAAATAGTTTGTTGATATGATGTCAGATAAATTATACCGAATCTCTTCAAGATACAATCACGACAAGTTTTCAATTTTTTATTTTATTTGCAGCACTGTCTTTGTGATAAAATGGCTCCAGTTAAAATCAGCTGTAGTGTGCATGCAAATTATGGTTTGAAATGTACACCAGTGTTCCCAGTTATATGGCACAGTCCTAATCGTTTGTATTCTTGAAGGAGTCACAAACCGGAAACAGCTGTTGCTAATAAGCTAGCTTTGTTTTGCTCAGTGGCGTAGCTCAACATTAACTTACTGTTCTCATGAAACATGACAGTGATCTCCAAAACAGGGGAGCACTTCGTTAAATATATGACAAAGTTATAATTATTTCTGCTTTTAGGATCGTGGTATTTGCGCGAGTGCATTCTCCCTCATTTAATCAATGTGTAGCCATGCATAACGTCCCTTACCCCGACCCCCACAAACTGGTCCAACAAGTAAACCAGGAAAGACCCCAGAGCAAAAGTGGTCTGAGGTTGGCGCAGCTTGGACGGCTCTTTTGGACATGGAAAAGTTTGGATTAGGTCAGCCCCATCCCGTTCCACTCTTATTAGAAAGGGTAGGGGACTATATTTTGGCTTGTTATTATTTTAATTTGTCGAGTACATCAAATTCCCTCTGGAGTCGAGAACTTCCTAAACAAAAGTAACAATCAACGTATTGTGTGGGAGTCGGTAACAAGCGTGAAACTTCAGAGGTTAGAGTGTGAGCCTCTGTAATGTCGCGCTGGCATGTATCCAGCAGCAGCCTGTGGTTCTGCTGCAGAGAGAGAGAGAACAGGGTCATGTTGTAGAGAGAGTGTTGGCTCGGGTCCACAGTGGAGCAGCTGGCAGGGGGACCAGGTGAGTCAGTTACACCTGTTGGAACCAGGTGCAGAATCTATTTCACCACTGTTGCAGTTTCTGACGTGAAGATACGCAACGCCAAGGTCAAGGCTTGATATTGGGGCTGAAGGCTGAATGAGTTTGGAAAAGTATTCAATCGTCTTTTTCTGACAAGTTTTTCTGCAGTTTCAATTTCAATTTCCAATTTTATTTATGGAAAGCCACTTGAGATGAAGCATCTCGTTTGCTAGGGGGACCAGTTGAGATGAGAAAAATATATGAATAATATGAATTGCAAATCGCATGTATTTCAGATTTTGTTTGTGGGGGCCTACAGTGAGTAGTTAAGGGTTTGGGTGGACATTCAGATGCACCCTTACTTACTTCCTAAAGTGGACTTCTCAGTTCACAGTACGCTCTCACTGTGGATCTAGTCCAGGGGTGCTCAAAGTGTGGCCCAGGGGTAAAATGCGGCCCTTAGACCAATTTTCCTTGGCCCTCAGGCTTTGTGCTGATTTGGCTCACATCAGAGATGGTACTTTTTACTGCAATAATAATTCTAGACAATTATAATAACCTCAATATCTAACTTTTTTAGTGTGACCTGCATTAAGCTTCCAAGCCTAAATGAAAGTGTGGTTCCATGGTTAAAATCTCTGGACATTGCACCCAATTGAATGTTTTACTGCATTGACCACTGTCTGGCCCTCAATGCCATACATGTGTTTCAGTCACGTGACCTCAGTGGTCATGTCCGCCATTTTGTTAACCGCCGGCTGGTGCAACAGTGTATCAGCCTAGGCGTCTCTCTCTATGCCTGTTTTATATGTATACTCTGCACTGACTGAACTCAAGATGCTACATCTGAAAATGACACTTCAGACAGAAGAACAGAGCTGATACTTAAATAAAACCAAAACCTCAGGATTTTATCCTTCAACCGCCTGAAGAGTTACTGACTCCACTTAAAAGCAGCAAAGTCTGCCACGGATAACAACGGCTATAGCTGCTCACCAGCTACAAGCACAAACGAGGACGAGGTAAGAGCTGAGATATTACTGTATTTTTTTCTAGAGGATCAGGATGTGAGGCACCGGTGTTTACAGTGTAAGGCTACATGCGCTAGTCGTTAGTGGTAGCATGCTAACGTCTTTGTCAGCCTAAACACAGACTCTGACTGAGGCTCTGTTGACACTACAAACAGTTAAAATCACAGAGAAAGGTTGTCTGATACCTCTTAGGTGCGAGTGTTAGGAGAGGAAGCAGATCTTTGGCCTGTGTGTTAGCTGTCCTGCTGTGTGGTGGCCTCCTGGCTGCTGCCACTCTGCTCTTTGCTTTGTAAACATAGCCATGCACTGTTTGTTTACATAGTGCTCTATGGGGCTGTTTTTTGGCATCATCTTCATGAGCATTCATCACAATGACATACAAATGTTGTGGTCAATCAGTTGTCCTTTATTTTCATCCCGAGTGAGTAGTGATACTGTATTACCGATTGCTGTAGTGTGGCATAATTCCAATTCAACCGTTCACAAGACGGCGGCCACAGCTATGCATGACGTCACACTTAAATATGCAGATCCTGATTTAAAAAGTTTGGACACCCCTGATCTAGCCTCTCTGTTTCCATTTTAATTAGTCTGCCCAGAGCTGACAAAATGTTGTAAATTGTATTTTTCTCAAGTATCTCCATTCTTGGAGGTCTTTCCTAAGCTCACATTTTTGCTTTTTGGAATCCGTCCTCTCTTTTTTTCCAAGGAGCAGTTAGCAGCATGTATTCTGTAAATAGCACAACCCAGAAACAGACTTGCCTCCCTGTTTAAAATATTCAGCGCCATTTCCAGAATCTTCCTGGCTGAATGAATGAACCATTTGTGAGCGAGAAACAGCCCATACTAATACGCAACGCAGATTTGCAAAAGGACCTTGGTTGATATTCACTGCTGAGAGGAGGCTCCAATGTCAACAGGCTCTCAGCCATAACAGCGGTTTGGGGAAATTAGGCGGTGGTGGGACGAGGGGGGGTGCTTTAGGCGTACTTCGCTGCTTTAGTGTCGCCATGACGACAGCCTGGACTGGCGCCAGGCTCCCGAGGTGCCCCGGCTGCGTGCGTACGGGACTTGTTAAGTGTTTCGTTTAGAGGTGCCGCGGTGGAGTGAATGGGCTGTGTACAGAGTCATTCATCACAGATATCTGTCTTCAATTCATCAGGGGCTGCCACGAGGGCGTTTGACACGTTTAGAGACATTTAATGAGCAAAATTAGACAAACAACAAGCAGCACAAGTGGGAAATGTTTGTGGCTCATCTCCATGTCCAACACTCGAGAGTAGAAATAGGAAATGTAGTTCAGAACTTTCTAGAACAACACAACCCTTTTACCATTTGATTTTAACATTATCTGGGGAGTAGGTGAACTTTACATGTGTTTCTCCAGCACTAGGTCAGATGGATGCTAGAAAACAGGTACAGTATTGTTCTGTACTGTTAAATTAACTAATCATCATTACCTGATTGGCCATTGGCAATTTGTCAAAGTAATGGTCTGCAAGTCTAAATGCACTGCAAATTTAATAGAATGCATGTGGCCATTGTTTCTCAGACAATGTTTTCATGGCTGGTCTGCATTAGTTTGTGCCCTTTGAGCTCCTTGCACCCTTATTGGCAGCACGGTAGCACAGTGGTTAGCACTCGTGCTTCACAGCTAGAAGATCCCGGGTTCGATCCCGGGCCAGGACGGGCCTTTCTTTGTGGCGGTTGCATGTTTTTCTTTAGCTTGATGTATCAAAATAAATGAAATAATTAAATGTACTACTACATAGACATTCAGCAAACAGTTGAAGCCAGGGCTCAAAGCCACGACACAGAAAACAAAACAGTATTGTGCCACATGATTGTGCAGTCGTCAAAACCGTTAGACCATCGACTGCACGTTTAAAAATTGTTCAAGGAATTGGAAGACTTTCAGTGTTCAAGTCTTGGCACGTCAGGTTTTGTAGTGGATTTTCTGCCCTGCGGCCGGTCACGTAATAATACATGTTGGTGTATTCACGTGAAAGGACTTGTACAGTTTTGTATGTTCAGATTCATGAGGTGCTGTGATTATCAACACCACATCAAGGAAAACATCCCTTCAGGGGCAAGGGCTTTAATACTGAAATTAACCCACTTGTTTACATAAGAAATACTGCTACTGTGTGACAACTAGTAATTACACACTTCGGGTAAAGCAAATAATATTCAGTTTCATCTCTGTCAAAAGCTCTGTGTGAGTCTTCAATGGTGAAATAAAAAAGCAAACCAACATGCATTAAACAGTAGGGCTGTGCTTAATACAGTATATCGTATCGAGTGCTTAAAGGGACTCTACGGAAGTTAAAATTTTAAAAATAATATATTTTCCACCGCCTACATCAGGGGTCGGGAACCTTTTTAGCTAAAAGAGCCAAAACAGTCCCACATTTTGAAATTTATTTCCGTGAGAGCCATACAATTAAAAAAAAAATTCTGAATCATTCTAAAATACTTTCACAGGAATGCTTGTTACACGTTTACTCTTACATTTAAGTTATTTTTAGCCTTTTCACGATATTTCTGAAGTTTGTAGACACTTTAACTTTAATCAGCGGACACTTGTGGTCTGAACCTCACACACGCGCTCATACGCACACTCACCTGTCCCCCCTCCTCTGCAGCCGTGGTCCGTGAATACGGGGAGATCGTTTTAAACAGCGCAGCTAAAGGAAATCATCCCCGTAGCATTTATTAAGGAAATGAAACAAAGCTGCCGCGACTGAAAACAAAACTCGATGGGCACATGTTTAAGTTAATACGCGGTGTAGTGATGATGATGGCGGAGGGATATACGAATACGAGTCCTTCATTTACAAACTGAGAATAATGTATCACTGTGGCCATGTCTGTTCTACGCACTTCAGTGCAGTCCCATGATGTGAATGAGCTCAGGGGGGAGTAGATTTACCCGTGAACAGGAGGAGTGCTGTGCCAAAACATAACGCAAACTATGATATAATAAGCAGTTGTCCTCACTGTCCTCGATCTACGCCACATGAACCACACAGAGAAAGTGACACTGACACACTGTGGAGTACGATCGCTTTTACGCAGCACTTGGAGACGTGCGTGGCTGTCAGGTCCAAACAGCTGATAACAGCTCCGCTTTAGAGTGAAATGTGGCGAGGTCTGATAGCAAGCAGGTGCTTCATAAATGAGATGCCTGGTTATAGTACACTTTAACAAATTTAAGGGTTCAGTGGGGGATGAAACCCTTAACTGAGTTGTCCATCGTGGGCAGTTATTATCTGAGAGCCAGATGCAGTCATCAAAAGAGCCACATGTGGCTCGCGAGCCATAGGTTCCCGACCCCTGTCTACATGCTCCAGCAATGTCCCGCGCTGTACTGTGAGCTCACACCTATCCCACTCAATTGCCGCTATAAGCCTGCACCGTCACTCTAAAGTTGCGTGTTCGGGCCAAGTCAGCAGTCATTCACCAGCTTAACATGGAGACTGCAGTTACGCGGACGGCCAGAGGTGGCAGTCACGAGTATGAAAATGTACAACCTCCGTTGAGTCCCTTTAACAATATGTGAATCGTGTCGAGGCTCCTGTATCGTGATAGGCAAAATGTATTTAATATGCTTATGCATTAGTGCAGACTAAAATTAGACTAAAACTAAATTAGCGTTAGTTCATGAGACTAAAACTATGACTAAAATCTCCAGATATTTTTGTCGACTAAAAAAAGACTAAATCGAAAAGAAGAGACAAAAATGATCCAAACTTCAGTTCTGACTTCAGTTCGAAAGAGCCTCATATCATTTAAATTCACTGCCAAAGGAACAACTCTGTTTTAGTTCATGTGGGAGACGCTTCATGAAGCAGAGAATATTATTAACTTTGTTTGAAAACAATAATATGAATGTAAAGTTTATTCAATCTATTTAAAATTTTGTCGACTAAATTTCATTTTTGTTGACTAAAATTAGACTAAAACTAACAAGATTTTTTAGACTAAATCATGACTAAAATTAAATTCCATTTTCGTCAAAAGACTAAGGCTTAAACTAAATTAAAATTTGCCGCCAAAATTAACACTGATCACAACACACGCTATCTATTGCAATAGCAGGTCTACCTTGCATATTCAGCATTACAAAAACTTCTATTTAGTGCACCCATAAGATCATTTTTAATAAGATTCTTTGGAATATGTATTGTATTATGGACACTGTACCAGGATACACTAGTATCAGGATAGGTATTGTCAACCCTGTATCGTACCCAGCCCTATTGGATAATATACTGGACATAACCTAATTCACAGTTTTCCCTGCATCATGCTTTTAGCTTGATAAGTTAAATTCTGCTGAAATTAATAAAATAGCATGACTTTTTTTTTAAATAAGCAAAAAGGATAACCGTACAAAGAATAATATAAATATACAGAGAATCTATAATATAAAGAGAAGATGACTGTAGATGTTCAGTACCAGGTCCAACGCACTGAAGAACAACTTTATCCACCAGGCAAATAAGGAAATTGAACTCTCCGTTTCCCTCTACTGCCCCATTTGATATTCCTCTGCATTTAACATTCTGCACCAAAGATTTGCGAGTAACTCATTTCGATTCACTGTATGTGCCTTTACATGTTGTCGAACTCACTGATAATAAATCTAAATGAGATGAACTGAATTACTTTAGTATTCCACAGTGCACTTACTTGGAGATGCGGTCCATGTTTGCGATCTGTTTCTGGTTGCGGATGACCTCGATGGAGGCCCACACGTACTGGACCACTTTGGGGTCCGCCTGCCTCCTCCTCACCACACGAGACATGATCTCCTTATTCATCTCAGCTGCACAAAGAACAAGATTGTATTAAAGGCATGATTTTCCTGATTTTCTTATTACAAACAATGAAAGAGGGAACGAGTAAATTAAGTTGATAGTTGCGGTTCAAGCACGGTCACAGAGATGCAAGAAAAGGAGCAAAACTAAGCAGCTGTAGCCTGGAGTTGTCCTACCTTTCTAATTTGAAACTGCACAGTGCACACAGAAACCATGGTACCAAATTCAGAAACCAGCAATTCAAGGCAAAAAAAAAGCTTGAAATGTCAGACAGGCTCTGACCTTTGATGTTCAAAGCACAACTCTGCCCCGAGAACAGGGATCTCCAAATGTCTTAAGAAATCCAAATCCAATTTTATGGGGGCTTCAGTAAACCCCTCCATGAAACTTGGGTTGTCACTTTTATCAATAGGAACCAAAAGTTGTCAAAAAGAGGGTGTGCCTTTACACTTTAAATGCTATATTTTTTCTATCACAGTATGAAAATGGAACCTCAGTTCAGGGTTCATAACTAAACCTGGATTATCATCATTCATAATGCCGTAATGAAAACCAAATACATTTTACATACATGTGATCTGCATAAATACATGTTTAAAAAAGTGTTTGCTCAATGTAAATTTAAGTATTCTAATTCTTAATTCAACTATTTCAGAAATGAGCTCTAGTCAATTCAGTAGCTCACAATCTGATCAAATTTATCAACAAGCTAAGCTGCTTTTCGATTATAATGACATATGCATTAACAAAGCAATCATTTGCCACACATGATTAACTTTAATTAGCATGAGCTCTACTTTTAGTTTGCATCAATCTGTCCTTACATTTTAACATTTAATTTGATTTTAATGAGACTGGGATTGTGTCATTACTCATGCTAGAATATTCTGGTGTTACCAGTAGTGACACCGCAGCTAAAGAAGTATCTCCACAGCTGTTGGATTAGACAGGATTCCCATCTCAACACAAAAATAAGTACAAACACACACCTTTTGAACAGAATCCATGACAGTTCAAGGATTTCAGAAAAAAAAAACAAGCTACAGAAACAACAATAGACAAAGACATTGTTCAAACACTTGTTGATGAAGGCATGTTGATTAGTTGATGTCCGTGTGGCACTGGGAACTTTTGTAGATGACAGGACATTCTCCTTAATCTATTCCTGTCCCCGTTAACTCAATTATACAGGTATGAGAGCAAGCAACTGGACACATCTCTGTGGATGTCTCCAAAGGACATCCATCCATCCATGATTTCTAAAATTCATAAACTTACTCAAGGAGTAAACTCAGGTTAACTTTTTTATATAGCCAATTTGAGTTCACACTACCCAACATTCATCCTTTTAGTTGTTTTCTTCTTTAATAGATAATGCTTGTATTGTGGTGACAGCATCAAATTCTAAGTTATGTAATGTTGGACCAATGGACATTTAATAATCAATACTGAAAAATTCTCAAATTTAGAACATTAGTACATTATTGTTTATTTGGTTGGGACAGTGCGTGTCCCACACTCATGCACACAAACACACTCTCATCCTGATCTATTGTACATGTTTTTAGTGGTTGGGGAAACCGGAGCACCCAGAGGAAACCTACGCAGACACGGGGAGAACATGCAAACTCCACACAGAAAGACCCCGTCCTGGCCCAGCACCGAACCCAGGACCTTCTAGCTGTGAAGCACGAGTGCTATTCACTGTGCTACCAATAGCATATTAAATATATTGATACTTTTGTCTCTTGCACACCGTATGACTTGCAACATCCGCGTTCCTTTATTCAGTATAACGTTTAGGCTTGTGGCCTTGATTTTGGCTGACGAAGGCCAGAGGTTGAAACTGAATAAAGGACTGAATAAAGGAACACTGGTGTTGTAAGTAAAACAATGTGTGGGAGATTAGTAGCGGTTGGATGCACACATTTTTACACAACACACATCGTATCCTCTGACTCTGGGCTCCACCGAAAACTCTGGAGGAAGTTTTCAGACGCTCATCCTCTTGTGAACTGTGCAATACGAAGACGCATGGAAAACGATTATGTCAGAGCCACGGTCTGAACACAGATTCGCTACATCACAATCGATAAATATAAAGGTTTCTGCCTTCTTACATTTATATTTAGTAAAATCACGGCCTGTAAATAATTTGTCATGACTTACTTTTATTTTAGATTGATGCACCAGAGTTGCCTCAAAGAGCCAAAACATCCAAAGGTTTTCAGGAAGTTGAAGCAGTGATAAACTGACTTCTTCTGTCTCACTGTGCATGTAGAAGCGTGTGATAGACTAATACTAGTCAATATATAGTTAGTATAGCATAAATATTTAGGGGGTAATTTACAAAGTGTTTGCTGTAAGTGGAAGAGCAGCAGAGTAATATGCACATTCTGTCATTATCTGATTTTGGGCCCCAACACTGGTACAGTTTCAAAGGGTAAATTTGGTGCAACATTCCCACAAATAGCTATACATTTTCCAGCTTGTGCTGACAATTCAGCACCTGCCTTGATAAATAACCCCCAGAAAGTAGAGAATAGAGCAGCGAAACAACTCTGCCAGGTCACTATTATTAAATATAACAAAATCCCAGAATTCTTTGCAGTACTGGCGACACAATAACAAACTCTACACCCCCACCCCCCATTATTTAACTACCCCTCTGATCATTATGGATTACTGTCAAAAATTCACTGGCAAAAGTGACAAGTGAATGAGACCACTAGCCAAAGCAGAAATTATACCAACATTTGGCTAGTCTTAATGTCCCATTACTTAAGATTAGGCTTATATTTTTAGATGACTATTTTGGGGATTTGACACACATTTCATTGACATACAAAGCCACTGAGAAGATATGGCGATTTAAACCAAATAAAATAAACTTTTTATGTCGGCCTACATGCTTGTTACTTGATTGTTTTGATTTATTAGGACTTGCTCACATTTGGCGCAAAAACGTAGTCGACTCAAGCTTCTGTCTGAGGGCTGGAGCCTGGATTAGATTGATTACCAGATTAGCTTTTACTACATTTATGGCGCAAAATCGGACATGGGCACTTTATTAAATTACATGTTGACATGCAGTAGACCACAATTTATACAAAATATTAGCCGTCAAAGTGGAATTGACAACAAAGACTTGGGGGACACAGGGTTAGCTGTCTGGTTAGCTGCTAAGCTTCTTTGCTAACATATGTGAGAATAATCAAAGGCTTACATTGACTCGAACCAAGCAGGCTAACACACATATTGCTACGTATAGTTTATGGAATATTTTTGAAAAAGTGTAGCATGTTAAAATTGTAAACTACAATGCAATACTCTTGGGTGGTTAGGCTTCTCAACGCTAGCAAATGGTTGTAACACGTATCGGGAACACAGCCTGGATTTATGTTAAACTCAACAACCAAAATGCTTCTGATAACATATTTTAACAAACAGCTTTGCTCCAAGTGCTGTCATAACATAGAAAACCCTCATAGGACAAGGGACCGCTCGTTTGTTTTGGAAGGCGCCATGTTCACAATCCTCCATCACGGGCAGAGTAGAGACAAGGCAGCTGCGGCTAATTGCTAAGCTAACACATGCTAACTGACAAGCTAAGCCAGTCGCGGCGCTGTACTGGAGCTCGCAGCGGGAGAAGGAGCCACTCACCTCGGGCACAGTGTCACCAACACACGGCGCTGCGGAGGGTGAAGCGCGGGACTGCTTACATCGGATATTTTGCGGGCAGATCAAGGCTGTAGATGGGGCTGTCTGTGTTTCCAGCTTAGCCCCCCCGTTAGCGCTGCGCTGGAGGTAAACAGACAGAGGGACAAGTACAGGGGAGAACTCTAGTGGTGGAATCCGCCAAACTGCAGCTTCACCTCGGGCTCACCCACCGCCAGCACTCCGCCTACTGTCTGAGCTGGAGAAGGCACTCAGAGAATTACTTAGCAAGCACTTAACTAGTCTAGGTTGGTGCAAAGTTGTGAACATCTAAATAACAGTTTTGTATTGACCAGAGAACTGCAAATAAACTAATTTATTTTACTTTTGAATTTATTTTGATACGGCTGCTGCCAATGCTGCTACAGACTTGCTTTGAATTGTACATGCATTAAATTGAACAGAACTAGACTTGGCCAGGTCACTGTTGCAAAAAAAGATTCTCTGTTTAACCTAGTCCTTCACGTTTCACTGGAACTTGAAGTACTACATTTTCTTACTTACAACAAAAAGAAGACCAGTGCTTCACAGGAAGATAAAACAATTAAGATTAAACAATTAAAAAGTACAGACAGAGGAGTAACAAATTGTAAGTAAAACTTTAAAAGTATCCACTTTCAAATGTAATTTAAGAGTAAAGTAAGAGTGTATTTCACACAGATTTTTAAAATATTGAAAGACTTAAATGTGCAATATTTTTTATGAATTATGATCATTTGCGAACCAGGATTAAACTAGATCTAAACCAGGACTAAACCAGACTCTCAACCAGGATTAAACTAGGTCAAACAGAGACTGAATGAGTTGCTGGTGTTTTAGACTTTAATATTCTAATGTTTCTTATCAGAACAACATGTGTTTAAACCATTGTTCAATCAAAAATGTAGTGATGATGAATGATAGATGATACTTTAAAAAGTAAAACCACAGTTCTCTGGTCAATCAAGCAAGCTGATAATTGTGTTTGTTCATGGTTATTTTGTGATAACAAACTCAACAAAAGCTGATTGTCTTTTAAAGATACATTATGTGTGTTTTCAGCCTGGTGTTGTAAAATTTAGAATGTTGATTTGGTTCATTTTGGTAAAGAATGGGTTTAGTTAGCTAGCCTTAGTTGTAAAATGCTTAGGATTGCTGATGTGTGTGACAATTGTCTGAATGCACTTGAATGCACATGCAAATAATATACTGTATGTGGGGGTGGGAGTTGGTTGGGGGTGTAAATGAATGTTTTGTTCTTAATGTGTTTTTAATCTGTAAAGTGCTTTATAAATAAAGAGCCCCCCCCCCCCAAAAAAAAGATATCATTTTATTATCATGATAGCGATAATAAATATATATTTTGCAGCACAAGTGAACTAACAGTTGCTGTCATTATTGTGACAGTGACCCTGAAGTGAAAAGTGAAAGTTGTAAAATCCACTTATAAACTTGTGAAGAACTGGGATGCTATAAATGTGTTAGGAAAGCTAGGAAGAAGTTTGGATGCAAGTAACAGTTTAAACTTTACAAACAATAATGTCAATGTATTTAATGATAAACTATATTTTCAACTATTGTAAGTACCAATTCATGACTTTTGAGAAGATATTTTGATGTAAATTCAAATTTAGAATATTATGTAATGTTAATTATATACAGTATAGGCTATACATAGTGAGTATTACTTATTTTGTCTCAATAATTTGATCTTACTTGCAAAAACATAGTTAAACCTGTTAGACATCACACTTGTACAATACATTGACAGGAACTGTACCATGTCAAGTAAACTGTTGGCTTCTGTTTTAGCCCTTTCCCATGGCAGAAAGTTTTCTTTCTTTCTTTCCTTTAAATTGCAGTCTCAAAGGCAAATGGGAAAAAGGCAAATGAGGACCCCGACCAGTCTTCGCAGGAGCCCTGTACAACAAGGAGGAAGGCTCAGCCCAAGACGAGGAAGAGGAGGAGGCTGGCTGAGGAGGAAACCACAAACAGCGACAACCACAAAGGTGTCACTTTCAAGGATTACGTGATATTGCAGATTCTACTCGTCAGTAGTTCTCAACCAGAGGCTGGTGGGCTGATTTTCAGTTTGCCAAATAGCTATTTTTTGTAGTTGTTAGTCAGCCTCATTATCACTGCTTGAATATAGAAAATCAATAATGCATTTTGCGACCAAATAATTTAGTCGATGAACACTGTTTGGAGCCTTAAGATGTTTTTAGGAGATGCCCCCATTGGTTTCCTCCAATTGGTTTCTATTTGCTCCAAGAGGGTATGAATGCAGCTGATGGAGAGTCATGTGTAGGGGAGCTCCGCAGGAAATTATGTCACCTCCACTTTTTTCAGTGACATTTAATTCAATGAGTCTCAATAAGACACCTTAAGTAAACATCGCTATGCTTAAGGCTAGTGAAGTTTGTTTTGTCTATGTTGTAGTTTCCTTACAGCCGGAAGCTCCAGCGCCCCCTAAGAGGAGACAGGGCAGGAGAGGAGGAGCAGACAAAGGAAGCTATGACCACCATGTGATAGCACTGAAGGCCGGCACTCTCAGTAAGATCAGACTCCCAAGTTCACATGCTCTATCTGTTCCATTTAGTGATTTATGTTGGTACCCTAAAATGTCTGGCAAATAACTGGGGATTGAACAATTTTGGAAAAAAATGTTTAATTGTGTTATTTATTTATTTTAACAATGATTGTAATTTTAGCAAGATTATAAGGATAATTGTGTTAAATATGTCCATCCATCCATTTTCTTCCGCTTAATCCGGGGCCGGGTCATGGAGGCAACAGTCTGAGCAGAGATGCCCAGACTTCCTGATCCATGCACACCTCCTCCAGCTCTTCCTGGGGGATGCCAAGGCGTTTCCCAGGCCAGCTTAAAGACATCGTCTTTCCAACGTGTCCTGGGTCTTCCCACGGGCCTCCTCCCAGTGGGAAGTGCCTGGAACACCTCTCGAGGGAGGCGACCAGGTGGCATCCGAAACAGATGCCCGAGCCACCTCAGCTGGCTCCTTTCGACGTGGAGGAGTAGCGGCTCTGTTCCGAGGTCCTCCCGGGTGACTGAGCTCCTCACCCTATCTCTAAGGGTCTCATTTCGGCCGCTTATATCCGCAATCTTGTCCTTTCTGTCATGACCCAAATCTTATGACCATAGGTGAGAGTAGGAACGTAGATTGGCCGGTAAATCAAGCCGATCCATCTGTCAATCTCACACTCCATCTGTCCCTCACTCGTGAACAAGACCCAGAGATACTTGAACTCCTCCACTTGAGGCAAGGACACTCCACCGACCCGGAGTGGGCAGGCCACCTTTTTCCGGTTGAGAACCATGGCCTCGGATCTGGAGGTGCTGATTTTCATCCCAGTTGCTTCACACTCGGCTGCAAACTGCTCCAGTGCACGCTGAAGGTCTTGATTTGAATGGTTCAATCTGAACCATCCATGTCTTCTCTATATGGACTATTTCAGTGCTTAATTTGTAAATCCAGATTTTCAGGAACACTTGTGTACTGGGTGGATTTTATGGGGGAACAGCCCAAAATAATTGCATATTTAAAAGTTGTTGGAGTATTTTATTTCCCGGATCCAATAAAGCTCAAAATTCCGATTTCCCGGAATGCGTTCCCCTAGCCTGGCCTTAGCCATCCGTAAACTCCGGTCAATTCTCATTTTCCCTACATGTACGTCTGGGTCTGATCTCAGTGGCTGCGTTAACATCGGTTGAATTGCGTCGGACCATTCAGCGAGCGGGGGAGGCGGTTGCTGTAGGTGACGTCAGGCATATGCAGGAAATGATAATACGGATGGCTAAGCCCAGGCTAGCGATTGGGTAAAATCAGATCCAATCATTTCAAACTTTAAAAGGAGTTGACTCCTCCCACCTGAAAACGGAGATCAATTGTGTAGGGCCAGACCCTCTGTACGAAATGAGTACGAGGGGATGGTAAGACCAGGCTAGCGTTCCCCCAAAAGCCGGATCAAATTAAGCACTGGACTATAGGTCTAATTATTTCCTCATAAAGGTGTCCAAAAGTGGTGACAATATTCAAAAGCATATGCTTGATATTGGCCAGTAGAAAGGACTTTCAGCCATAAGAATAATGTGACAGGTTTGTGAATCCAACCGCTATCAATAATGATCGGGGGAAACATTTGTCATTTTTCTTTTTTTGGATTTCTTTGAAAAACTGTTTCTCTGTTCAACATAGAGTTGTATTGGCTCCTGCTCTCCAGCTGAAATATAAGTCTATAATGTGAACGCAACCTATTAAAAATGTAATTTTCCAGTGACATTCATATAGTTCTGCTGTTTTTGAACATCCATAAAAGTTTAGGTCTGCAGTAAATTCCATTCATTGATTCACTGTCACAGACAGGTAATTTTACATTTGAAGCGTCAGACATTGTTGAAGCTACTGTACACCACAAATATTTAAAGAAATACTAAACACCAAACCAACTTTTTTTTGCTGATAAACTGTCTAAATGGGTGTGTAATAGTATTATCTACATGTTCCAGTTAATATTTTGACATTTTAGTGCAAACCTGCCCAAAAGTGTCCTTTTATGCCTAAAACCGAGTAGCTAGGCCCTCTAGAGGTTGAACTCATAATGTGTATCTATTTCATTTGAATTTTGCGGTTAGCTGATAAAGTGGAAGTTGTGCTGTAGGTAGAAGTTGACGTCATCAGCTCTGCCACGCCTCATCATCCTCTCTAACGCTGTGGTATCACTGTGGCTCCTCCTCCGTAGCCAGTTGGAGTTGGATTAGCGAACATGCCTCTCTCACGGCAGATTTCAAATTTTTGGTGTGGGTGGAGTAAGGCTCTGGCACGCCTGTTTAGGCCCTCTTTAAGATACAGATAAAGGTGTCCAGTTGTTGAAGGACAATTAGGTCCACACAGTAAAAGTAATATCTAAAATCCTTTATTTATTGTATCATGTCATAACTTTGTGAAATTATGTGATGATATCTTATCTGACATTGTTTTTTTCCCAGAGTGCCATGATTTCCTCACAGCGTGTCTGCAGGTGTCACCATCAAAAAGACTGCAGCTGTATCTTCTTCTGTCCCACCCCTGGTTTTTAACTAACCAGGGAATCATCATATTGCATACTCCGCAATCCATAGATGCCCCTGTCACAACCGACGGCGAGGTAGGCGGACGGCGCATTGCTCGACCAGGTTTCCGTCTCGAAGGCACTATTTCCAAAGATTAAAAACATGTGTGGTCACGCTGTTTATGTTCAATATGGACCCTTTTGGTTAGGAAGAGCTGCTGTGCCTATCTACAAAAGATAATTTGACACATCACTGGATGCCGAGCGAATGTCAGATTTCTGTGGATGAGAAAGTTACTAGCTTAATTAGCTTTATCTATTCAAGCTAGCAAACATGAATCATTTTGCTCTCTACTTGAACAACACCGTCAACAGTATCTGCGGAGTTAAATCTCTGACATTCAACTCAGCGATGTACTGAATCTTTCCTGAAAAGCAAGGCAAACGACAGAATTCTGTGGAAAAGAATTTTCCATTTGAGCACATTTGAGACATTTGAGCACAACTGTATACATATATATATATATATAGTTATGACATGATACAATAAATATATACAGTATATATATATGCAACCTATATTTTAAATTGACACGATTGGTTATGAAAGAAAATCAACAAATTATCATGTACAAGATTAAATACAAATACTGTAGAAAACAAAGAATGAAACCACTGTGAAGCATTGAAGTTCTCCTAAAGATTTAATGCATACAAAAGCATTTCAAACATTATTTTCTATTGCAGAAACGGTAAAATAGCATGATATGGGAACAACAGTAAATCTCTAAAAAAAGTAAATTTCAGTTTACTTTCAGTAAAAAAGAAAAGAAAAAGATACCAACTACATTCATTTGAACAAAGCATTGACATTATTATTCAGTGCTGGGTGGACGTGGACTGATTGTGATCTCTACCTCTGTTACCTCGATGACCAGATCTCGAATGGCAGCCACACTGTCCAATGGCTGCTCTGCATCATAGTCCTTCTGCATTTCTATTGGCTCAGAGCTGGTATGTTCTTCCTTGTTACTGCTCGTATAATTATTGACAACTTCTGCATTTTCTAAAGGTGTATCAATCTTTTCCATATTTTCTTCGTCTACTATTTCTACTTCACTGGCTCTTTGCTCTGAATTTGAAACCACAGTGCTATCTTCTGGTAGTGAATGGTCAGTTTTGATACCCTCTTTTTGACTCTCCAATTGCCAGTTTTCCATCATTGGCCCCTTTAAGTAGATCGCTTTATCTGTTGATTGGTGCATTACATTTTCTGTAGCATCACAAACGATAGCTTCACTCAATGTCTCAAGGCTAATTTTCATCGGAGATTCTTCTCGTGAAGTTGGCGACTCCGAAGTTGGCATAGCTTGGCAATCATTGGCAACCTCTGGTAACTTTTCCAAATCTCGTACCTCAGCGCTAGTTGTTATTTCGGGTGAGCTGCTTTGAGGAACGTCTTCCAGAGCATCTTCAAAACTTGTTAAAGATTCGAGGACTTCCAATGGATCGGAATCTGACATTTCCTCCCAGATTTTGACCGATTCCGAGTCTGACGATTCGTATTGTAGCAAGTCCATGACGGGATCAGATGGGACCTCACATGAATCTGCTGTGGAATTGTCAATGACAGGTGCAACGATTTCTTTCACTTGGTTGATTTTAATGTCCGAACTGTTGGCTTCACTCATAGGACTTTCGTGTTCAGCTGAATCTGGAAGTGGCACAGCTGAAGGAATATCCCGTGGCAGGAGGGTTGGACTGTTTGGTGTGGATGGGGTGGGGGTCTGTTCCAAAAGGCTGTACTGACTGAGGGCCAAATCGGATGTGTCCAGTAACAAGTTGCTGCTAGTTTTGGATGTTGCTTCCTGGAGAACTGCAAAGACAATTCGAGAGATCATTAAATGACATGACATGTATACAGGAAAGAAGTGGTAAAGGTCTGAAAGTGAGATTATAGAGAAAAATGCATGGTGGAAAGGTACTCAAAAAAGGCTTACATTTATATGCCTAAATGCTTTTAAAGGGGGGTAGGTGGAGTTTATTAAGCTAAATCAACTGTTTTATAGCTTTCAGACCAAAGACGATGGAGGCGCTAGGAGCGAGCAATTTACATGTTATCCCGCGTGGCGATGCGATGGATGTGAGTAGAGCGAGATGATTGGTACGATTTGAGCGACTAGAGCGGAGCGATAGACACGTTTGACGTGTGTCTAGAGCTAAGCGGAAAAGAGTTAACCAACCAGGGACTGAATCTGGCTGTGACGTCAAGTGAGGAGATCAGACTGAGGTAAAAGTTGTTTCTGTTTTAGTATTTTAATATGTACTAAAACTGGCTTGGATTGGCTGATAGCAACTAGCCCACCACAAATGCCACAAGGCTATTTTTCAACAAGTCTCTTGTTGTTTCATGGCCAATTCTCTATATAAAGTGACCTTTTGAAAAGGAAATATTGTACAATTTAGCTATATTTTATTGAGCACTGATTGATTTACTAACTAAAGACAGAAGGGCAAGAAGCGGGGAAGACAGCGGGGATAGACACGCCGGGACAACAGCTCCTCAAACTGGGCTTGGATACACGGAAATACTGCTGGTAGCAGCTGTCATCCAGGTGCAGTGTTTCTGGAGGATATGCTAAACCCAGGGACCGTGCCACTGTTGTTCGGCTTTCCTCACTAAATAATGATCGCTGACTCACTCAGTATAGCAAATTCCCACCATGTTGACTTGACTGACAACAGGAAACAGCAGCAGGATAAACCGTTCCGCCTAGTGATGCCGCATAGAGGCGACATCTGTGTGAAAGTTCACTGGCGAATAGAGCGATGTTTTCAGGCGATTGAAGTGTTAACTTTCAAAAATAATCAAGCGATTAACGCCAGGTGTTTAATGTGATTTTTCTGCTTCCATCGCGTTCTATGTGAATATGTTCTATGTACCATTAGAGTTTTTACAATGTTACAATGTTGTTATATCAACAAATACTTTGCCGGAGCTGTGTTTCAAATCGATGGCTACTTTTCATGTTAAAAAAGCAGACACAGTCCCCATTTTTAAGACTAGGCTCAAAACGTTTCTTTTCGAAAAGGCTTATAGTCAGGTCAGCTAGGCTCAGTACTAAACCTACAGCATAAGCAAGGCTGCTATAGGAGCTAAAACACCGGGGGAAGTACGGCACATTGAGCCCTATCCTCTCGTTTTCCTTATTGTATATTTTATGTTGCAATATTTAGGTCTAACCTGCACATTTTCCTTCTGTTCATTGCTATTCACATTGTGTCCTCTTTTTGTGTTCCCCCTCGGTGGCGAGTTTCCTGGGCTGGTGAGGACCAGAGCAACTTTCCTGGGCTGGTGAGGACCAGAGCAACTGCCGCCACCGTGTGACAGGACAGCATTCGTGGTTCTGGACGGTGTTGACCACGCCTACCCCTCGTGTTGAACACTGCTGCAGGACTCCAGTCCACCCGGGGACGTTTACCAGTTTAAATTTCTTCTGCAACTCTTGCTGAACATTGCTATTGGATTCTGGTCGACCAAAATTCACCACTAGCCCATCCGTCCAAGGGAAATGGATCCTTCCTTTAAATTGGTTTTCTCCGAGGTTTCCTCAATTTTTTTACCATGTGATTTTTGGTTTTTTGGGGTTTTTCCTCACCGCAGAGGAAGGTCTAAGGATGGGGGATACTCTAAGCTTGTTACTCTAAGTGATTTACTTATTCACGGGACATTACATCTGGTCGAGACATTTCATTCGTGTGTGACATTTCATTCGTGTGTGACT